>BLKM01006097.1:0-14716 GCA_013340265.1 Coptotermes formosanus
GCTGACATTGTGGCGCTGTGGGTTACGAGGCCGTGCAGGCTGACGGTGAGTACCAACTTCACGCAGGAACATCCCATCCTGTGTTCTGGAACTGAAGACAGTATATGACACCGTCTCTACTAGAGGATAGGTACTAACGTTCCGTAGAACATGCCTCTTCCGTGTTCCGATGTCGCAAGTACACGCAGCCTTATGGACTTGCAGAAGGGCACCAATATTTCAAAAGAACTTACTCCTTCCATGCGAGTTTTGAGATTTTCACAGCGGTGTAGATAGGGATTCCATTCTGGGTTATGACACAGCGTCATGTCCCAGACGAAAGCACACCTTGAACTCCCTCCATCTCCTGAAGTTGTTGACACTACGTTATTTGGAAACCTTCATAATTTCCCACCAGTCAACGCGCTGTCTTAGCACAGGCGACAAACCATGAGAATATTGAAGAATTACAGAAGGAAAAAGCTAAGATTACTGTCGTCATTGGATGTTACAGCTCATTCGACATTTCCATGTTGAATACAACTACGGCGAAATTAAGTACCGGAGTAAATTAATATACACTCCAGTGTCGCCGCTGAAATTCAGATTTGTGGACAGAGACTGAAGAATGTACTCCATCAGCCCAATCGTATGTGAGTTCGATTTCCTCCAAGACAGTGCAAGATACACGCGCAAGCTATTATAAACTGATCAGACCCTGTAAGTGTACCAGTGTCAGAAGAAGTGTTGCTGAAGCTTAAACACAATAATAATTACAGAAACATAAACCCTTATTCCAGCAATGAAGCACACAAACCAATATGTTTCATCTTGCACAGTAGGAGTTATTAATTAATAATTTGTTTTACGCTTTGTTTCGTAGTCCTTACTTCTTCTACGTACTCACAGTAGGTGTCGGGTTTTTTGTTTTTCACTTGATCACACTCAAACACACACCACAATCGGTAGGACTCCTTTGGATGAGGGCTAGGCCCGTCACAGAGACCTCTACCTGACAACACAAACATTGTACAAGAGACAAACATCCATGCCCTAGGTGGGATTCGAACCCACGATCCCAGCAAGCGCTCGGCCGCAGACCTACGGCTTAGACCGCGGGACCACTGGGAATCTGTTTTTGTATGAACCACAAATAACCTGATGCTGCGTAATTTTTAATTCAACAACTCTCGTGTCCTTATTCACAAGTAAAATACCTGTCACGTCCACACATCTCAGTGAAACAACTGTCACAATCACACACACAAATACAACAACAATCACGACCACATTCACAAATAAAACAGTTGTGACGATGGCATTAAAAGCAAAGCGAGTCTTGCGATCACATTAACAAGGAAATGAAACGTCACTATCATTCACAAGTAAGGCAACTGTTACCATCATGTTAATGAGTACAAGTGTCACGGTCACATTCACAAGATAAACACGACAAAATTCCTAAGTCACGGCGTCATTCACAAGTACAAGCGACTGTCTTAATGGTACTTACAAGTTAAGCAAATGTTTTGGTTGCATGCACTAGAGAAACAAGGAAATAAAGTGGAACACTCAAGAAAAAAATTCGTTTAAAAGCTAGCAAATGAAGGTACTGCAGTATTTGAAAATATACAATCAATTGACGTGTGCAGAACGTGCACACACCACGTTTGTACTGTGTACAGATGATAGGAAATTGCTTTTATTGTGTTATGCGTAACATTCTCAATACTTTTACAATTGTAAGAACTGCTTGATAACCATGTAAGGCCGAAATATGTAATATGATCTGACATTAAATAATTGTCAAAGTTGAGTTGTAATTCATGGTTCTTTTACTTTCTTTCAGGTACCTGAATTTTTTGCCATGCTGAATAATTACGAAGCGTACTTGGGACCGTTACTGACCTATGCATTTTTCTCCAATCCTCAGTGAATGTTTGCGAAATTCGGTACGACAGACATCTTGTATTTTGATTTTTAGCCATATACTTATTGAAAAATTACGAAAGGCCACAAACAAATCATCCTTTTGCCTTACAAACAGTCAAATCGTGGCGAAGTCCACTGCGAGAGAGATTCGCCGGCGAGACGAGTTTCTCCATGCATCGCACAACCAGTTACATGGGTACTGTTCCAGTTTCACACTGTGGAATTTCAGTACTTATACAATCTATATGTTTCCTTGTATTATTAAAATAAATTCTGTAGTTAGCCCAAACTCGTTCATAAACCGATCGAACGTAAGCATAACAACAACTAAATAAAGCCGCCTGGAAACTTTCTTTAATGCATTAGCAGTGAAGTAGGCAGTTTCGATCTTCATTCTATATTACCTGTGGTCAGTAAGAACATGGGCCACATAACGTACTTCATTTCTCTGCTTCCAATGTCTTAATAAATACATTCGACTCTCATGTAGCCCAGACAGACGCTAGTATTACTGTTTAGCCCCAAGATTAATCCCGGATGACAACGCAGATCCGTGGTGGACGACGTGGCGTAAAGGTTTCTCCGAGTTTATTGGGTGTCCACCATCGCTTCCTACCCATCTATCCCCGCCCCCGGATAAGTGTGGTAGCCATGACCTGGTAGACCATTATCACAGCCTCAGTCTTTAAGTTGGAAGTCAAATGCTGTGTCGCAAGCCCGTCTCCTCACACAGAAAACAAGTCAATTTTATTAATAGATGATGTGCTGTGCATGATAGCTCAGTCGGCATACGGACTAGGCTAAGGGTCGAAAAAAGAGGAATTATGCCATAACCGTTTTCTGCTAAATCCCTTCCGATTGATCACGAATAAATTATCCGGCAATTAGACGATAAATATTGTGCTTTAATGGTTGTGAGGTTCAACAACACAGCGTATAAAATAATCCCAAACCTTTCGTATTTACAAGTTATTAGGATGAGCAGGTATGAGACAAATCTTACTGCTTATTTTCATATAATACTTAGTATTGAATCAGAACGAACTGGAATACATAATCTGTGAACTGTAAGTCTTCTGCAAGTGATCGAGCTTCAATTGAAATGACATTAGTGAGGCCGATGCCTGTGACCAGGTAGATTTTTGAAAGATTTAGATGTTATTTATTGACGAACACTTTAACCGTAAACCTATTCTGTATGCAAAATCGAAATAAATGGAAAGATGACGAGAAGTTTTGAGCAAGTAACGATGTTACAGCATGCACTTTCTGCAATTTGTATTTCGTCACAACGTTGCATTAATTTTTTGGTAAGATTCTTACAACAAGTAAAGATTTGCCTTTGTCATGGGCATGAAGTTTGTCCTTTGTGAGTTAAGAACCGAATTTTTGTGAGCATTTTGGATGAATTTACGTCTTCCCATCACTCTATGTTACACTTCTTACCGAGCGTGCCAGAAATTTCCTTCGTTTATCGTCTGCATGTCTAGGCTTGTAATGTAACCATAACCTGTCTTAGTAACCTTGAACTCGACACATCACTTCCATAGACATTCAACGTGCGCACAAATCAAAGTGATGAATTAAATAAAAACACCAATTTAAAATCATTTTAAACCTTTACCGCGTGATGATGGCCGTGTGGCCATCTACCCTGACTCCGTGTGTCACATAACTCTCAGAATAAAAGGTGCCACAAGTTTAGTATGATACATTCTGTGCACTGTGCATGTAATCATTTGCATATACAATTTATGTGCATACGTTGATATACCTGTATACACAAATTATTAGTGTCACAAGTTGTTTTAGTAATGGAGACACAACCTGTGCTCTGTAAGGTGACAAATTAACATTTAAATACCATTCACATGGATCTTGACGGTATAGTTACTGGGCTACGGGATGGAAAGTCCGGAATTCGAATCCCACCAGGTGCCAAATATTTTTCCCTTCTCCAAGAAAAGCCTAGACCGGCTCTGGAAACTCAGTAGAAACCGAAGGCCCTTTCCCAGGGGGGAAAGGGGCGAGTACATGAAGCTGATCACTCACTTCATCTAGCGCCGAGGTGAAGAATAAGTGGAGCTATACTTCTACTCCCACTGTATTTAAAGTCATGGACAGGCACTTTGTCCATTTTTATTCACAAGAATCTCATGACTGCATGCTGATATAAAAACACATTGGCTTCAGTAACTGTGGGTATTAAACCAAGCCCGTGTGTTGCAGAATCATTCTATGATGCTATTTCACGGTTAACACCATACGCCAGAGTGTCTGTGTAAGAATGTCCTCTTCTAGTGACAAAAAACGAACACAGAACAAGGTGTTTTTTACGATTACTTGCCATATATAGAGAAAATTCTTATTCTTATATATTGCTTTTAACTTATACATAGCTCGCTTTCAGGGCTAGCCATATGTTCCTACTGGTCAGGTGTTTTGGCGATGTGTTTTTAGGGGATTTGGGTCACCAATATGAATTTCGCTACTTCGGTCTTGTAGCGGCCAAAATAAATAATCCACTTGTAGTTGAGCATCATATCTTATAAGAAATCTAAGCCTTTCCAAGTCCCTCGGAGACATACCAAACCTAAAATTTTGGTATCATAGGCAACGCCTAGAGACTAATTCCGACTTCAGAAGGTGTTTCAAAATCCGTTTCCCTGTAAGAATATGGTGACTTTGAGGAGCAGAAAATTTAATTCAGTTTTGAAGTTGGTATATTTTGGAAAAATTCGGTGAATATAAATTTTTCCCAGCGGTAACTAAGCACGAAGACCTGAAGATGTACAGAATAGTAGAGGCACAGCTTCTTGTGTAAAGGGGTACAAAACTGAAAAGCGTGGTCAGCTTCACACTCCGACCGCTTTACCCTCAAGAAGAAGCCTCGTACGTGTAGAATAGGAGGGTAGGCGTATCTCATGTCAGGACCTCTCTGCACACTGTGCAGAACGGAAAGATATCTTAAACCTGTCGACAATCGAAATAAGATCCTTCGGTCATCCAACCCATAACTTAGTCACTATATTGACTGAAATATCCCCCGGTTCCAGATAAAAAATATCGGCGTCCCAAAAATCAAATTAGAAATGACAATTTAGCTGTCAGGTTTCCTTGCAATGTTCTGTTCTTTCCGTGATTCAGAACAATAAACACCTTTATCTTATAGCCCACAGTCAAGCGAATAATAAGTACATAATAATGCCGGATTTGGAAATTTCCTTTCTCAGTATTCACAACACTGTGCTTCAATAGGTTGACACCTATTGGGATAAAAGATAAAGCCACTTAATACGTCTGGAGGTGACATGAAAGTCTCTACTGCGTCAAGAAATTAGAAACCATGTCGTGTTTTGTTTTCACAAGAGTTCAAAGAAGTCGTTAAACTTTGAGATATTCAGAGTGGGAGAAGTGCGGATGGAGACAAACAACCTCAGACTTTGACCATTCAGGTTTGAAGCAAAGTATTTTAAATGCACATTTTACTTTATCGCTTCCTTTAAAAATCGAAGAGGTTTCTTTTTCGACACAGAATAATTATGTTCTAAGGTAGTCCCGAGTTTAAAATTGAGAATATACATTGTGTACTTGCAGGAAACTAGAATCTAACAGCAACTTTAACAGGTTGGAAAGAAAAATCATTTATTTCCAACAAAATGCAGCTTAACATCATTAATCTTATATCCTCTGAAACTTTAAATGAATGTGAAATCGTTGCAATGTGAAGTTACGGGTTACTAATGAAATATTCTTCACATGACAGCTGGTTGGGACGTTGTGATGTTCCGCACATAAGTTCAGACGTGACAGATCGGTAAAGGTCTGTTCATTAATACGTAAAGTTAAACTCTTAAGGCGCGCGCACACCAAGGAAACTGGAAGCCGCAACACAGACGTCACTCACTCCGAGTAGAAATCAGCTGCCCGATTAACACGCTCACAATAAGGGAACTTAGTCTGAATGGTTCCTCACACATCTCAAATGAGCGTGTTTGTCCCACTTAATACACGGCAGAAATTTTTCAGTTTTGTGGACTTATTTTTTGTAATGTCGGATAATATTGCACCTGTTGTATTACCCTGGTGTACGACTAGGCGCAAAACAGAGGAAATGGGAACGAAAACCCAAGGTGCATACTTTCTCTTGTGAAAATTTAAGATTAGGTGCTTACACAGTGTCGAAAAATCTTAACTATAACACAGAGTTGTTCACATAATGCTGTAGAAAAAGCAATAAAAGACTCTCTTTATCCCGACAATGCAAACAACCTTAAAAAATAAAAAATACATGCAATCCTGGAAAACTAGACAACTGTGCAACGCGACCTTGAACAGGTGCCTGGGATCTGAGTATTCCGGAAACTGTATTTTGATCACGGTGACACTTCCTCAGCATGCATGCAAAGTCCAGGTCTACGTGACTAAATCAGTCTTGCAAAATGTCTTCGACGTTTCGACTGCGTTGACGTTCCGATTTTCCTGGCCTTGGGATTTTCTATTTTATTTAATGCATGTGCTTCACAGGTGGTTGCGTAACTTAATGTCCCTACTTAACTTTTATCCTGCTAATGTGGAATATATGGTGAGCTGCTAATAATGCGAGCACCACTAATGTGTAATATTTGGTGACCTACATTTGGCAACGCTGAAAGGAACCTCTTTGTCTCTCTTCTTTCTCTCTCTCTCTCTCTCTGCACAATGTTTCGACACTGAATCAGTCGTGAAAGACGTCATATGTCATATCTGTGTGCACACACTTACTCGGCTACCAACTAGGCCCTTAGGCCCTAGGGCCGAGTAAGTGTGTGCACACAGATATGACATAAGACGTCTTTCACGACTGATTCAGTGTCGAAACATTGTGCAGAGAGAGAGAGAGAGAAAGAGAGACAAAGAGGTTCCCTTCAGCGTTGCCAAATGTAGGTCAACAAATATTACACATTAGTGGTGCTGGCATTATTAGCAGCTCACCATATATTCCACATTAGCAGGATAAAGGTTAAGAAAGGGCATTACTGTAAAAAATTCTTTAACGTACAAAAAGTTGTACGTTACCAAACCTGAAGAGTATGTCTCTTTACGATCTTCGGTTTCTATGGGTACATTACTCTAAATTGCAGATTATTAAAAGCAGAGATCATTCAACTCGACACACGTGACTTTATATAGTATATGTGCTTTTATCTTTGCTGTTCAACAGTAAAGTAAAGAAGATATCTTTTAAGACTGGATCCCGGAATAAAGTTTCCATGCTTGTCACGATCTAATTACACTTCGCACCACAAATATACCTGAACTAGAATTTGCAGAAATCAGAGCCTGTGACTTGGAATGCCAGTGCAAGCAATTAAACACAGAGTCCTCGACGGCAACCACAGATGCTGCAAGCAATTCATAGACTGCTAACGTAGCTGTACCTAAAACTGACGATATACCAGCACCCACCTTTTATTTACTGAAATAATTATTCAGCAGTTTAAGAAGATGATATTGCTGAAAAAGTGTGAAAAGTTACACGTCATTCTTTACTTAAACCTGTAAGCTACTAGTGATAAAAAACTGATAAAACAATTCTAAAGGCGAATTCACACATATCATGCCGTGCCCATGCCGCGCCCATGCCGAACCCATGCCACGCTAATTCACACATGTCGTGCTGCGCCCCTGCCATGCCGTGTCTTTCGTAAAGTCCGCGTGGTAGCCGGAAAAATCCGAACTGCTAATCCAACAGTTTAAGGGAGCCTCGTTTGAAGTCTGTTGATACCACTCGACAGTCATCAGCATGGACAGCTGTGAGGAGGATGTGATAATTACATGTGGGCTTTATCTTCTTTCAGAAGAAGCCAACAAGGAAAAACGAAAACATGTCAACACCCAGAATTTTCCCTCGGGGGAGGGGGGGATGACTCTGAGTCTCTAATTTATGTTTTATTTTAAAAATTATGTTATAAAGATCATGTTTTAAGTACAAAATAACACTGTTTGCAACTGCATTTATATACATATGACTATAACTACATGTTCCATGACTCAATCACAGTGTCCTAACTTCTTGTCTTTTAATTGTATTAATTCACGGGTATTTTTCAAAATTCTAATATACTAGTCATCAGCCGATTTCAGTGGTTTATTTCGGCAGAAGGGGAAATCATGGAAAAGATTCGATATCATGATATCTACAAAACCTGTTTCATTAAATTTCTGTTTTGGGGGTTTGAGGGGGCTGCAGCCCGGCAGCCCCCCCCCTCCCTTGGCTGCCCTCCTGAACGAACATATTGGATTCATAACGTGTCTCGAGCAAGCGAAGTGGAAGAATTTCACATTCAGTTTGGACGTCTGAAAAATGAAGGACAAAAATGTTTCAAATATTTTAGAATCAGTATTCAGAAATCTGAAAACTTGAAACAGTTGTTGCCCACAGACAAAAGAAGAACACATGACGGAGACGTAGCATAACAACAGAAGAAAGGCGCCTTCAACTTTAAGATTAATTCATAAAAATGTATAATCCATATAATCTGCTGTCTCAATCAGATTAAACGCATCAGAAAAGGCAGTAGCATTCTGGATAACAGGCTTCGTGAATGTCCGCGTGATAGAAGAAGCCGAACCTAGGCAGGTCGCCCACAGGCCGTTGAGAGACAGCCGATGTCAATTCACGCATGCCATGCCGTGCCCATGCCGTGCTGTGCCGTGGCCTTGAGAAGTCGCTTTCGAAGCAGCATGGTCTGAGCACGGCACGGGAGCGGCATGGGCACGGCATGGCATGTGTGCATTAAACACGGTCGCCCTATGTAAATCATATGGGAACGACACAATCTAAACCTTTAGCGACGCGGCAAGGCAGGGAAACGGCATGGGCGCAGCATTTGCACGTCATGGTATGTGTGAACTGGCCTTAATGTTGCCGGTTCACGCTGACGGATCTCTCCCTGCTTCATAGACACGGGCGTAATAAAATCCCTTCCCTTCTCTGAGATGTACACGTGCAGCAACTCTGTTTTGGCAGTCAGTGTTGGCGAGATGTTGAGGCAAGTTGTTTGCTGGGGGTCGTCTCTGGTCGCCCAAGGCCAGCAGCAAGTGCTGTGTAATGCTAGCGCGGTTGTGCTCAAGAGATGTAACAGCACCGCGGCCGTCACGGAGGCCAGACCTGAGAAGTGGGATTATGCAAAGCCGCTTAAAGACATTCCAGGGCCAAAGCCGTTGCCTGTAATAGGGAATGCCTGGAGATTTATTCCATATATTGGTAAGGTACCTTATTGTTTTCTTACGTTATTGTCGGCAAGTTAGCAAATGTTGCAAGATGTTTTAGCCAGCCGCCTGCACGTTCCATCATTTTAACTAGCGAACAGATTTTGAGGAAATATAGTATTTGTGTGAGTGTGTATATAAGAGTATATTCGTGGAGGGAATTACATTTTGCCACCTACAGGTCGACATAATGCATATTCTACACGAAGTTGCAGTTGATTATAAAAGAGGTTTACCATAAAAATACAATATCGAAATAACTGACATCTACACCTTTCCGTCTAAAATTTTTTTCATTTATTTAATTCAGCCACGGACTGTACCCTGTAAATGATTTTCTTCGCCCAAAATTACGTTTCTACACATATCCCTCACTCTAGCACCCTTCTGTCAGCCCACGATTAGTCACACTCCGTCATACTCTACCCACCCTACTTAGGGTCCTTCCTCACTTTGTGTTCCCTCTGGTTCCCCTTCTACGATTCTCCGTGGCAGTTTGTTCCTTCGCATTCTCTTTACGTGTCCAGACCATTGCAGCCATTTTTCTCCACCTGCTTCTGATAAAGTTACCTATATCAACATAAAGTTACCTATATAAACATAAAGTTACCTATATCAACATAAAGTTACCCATATAAACATAAAGTTACCTATATCAACATAAAGTTACCCATATCAACATAAAGTTACCTATATCAACATAAAGTTACCTATATCAACATAAAGTTACCTATATCAACTAAAGTGTCGTCATCCCACGGTACAGGAGGCTTATAAAGAATGATGAAACATACACGTACTAAATTCAGTGATGAGCTACATTTCATGGATATGAAAATGTACGTTACCAGTTGACACATAATAATGTAACTTCATTTAGTATATATTTCTATTCCACACCAAATCTGATTTTCATTATGTTTACAGCTTTATACCACAATCTAAATTGCACGTATAAGCCAGCCACGCCACTCTTACCCATCACACAGCAGAATCTCTTCTCCGATCTATAGGGCGTATAAGCTAAAATATTTATGAAAGGAGTCAAATATTCTTGCTTTAGTTAATTTTAATCGTTTTATTATTATTATTATTATTATTACATTATTGGGAACGGTATTTTATTAATGGACATTGTAGACATTAGATGTGAAGGAGAGACCTCTACCTAACAGTTAGTATTACACAATTTTAAATCAACAACCTGATGATGGCCATAAGACAGGCCGAAACATGTCTAATGAATAAAATGCATAAAATCTATTATTGGAGTTGTCTTATTCTGAACACGTAATTAATCTCCTCACCTATATCCGTCGCCGCAAACATTTTTCAACTTCGGCACTGAGGGTCATATGAGGGACAATAATTTGCGGCTCTCCGTAGTGTGATTAGCTTGGCAGCAGTCGATTTTCGTTTGCAGTAAACTGTCATACACACAAATGACGTCACAAAGCAGTAAAGAATATGCTTGGAAAATAGTGAAAGCCTTATGACTGAACTTGTACCGTATTTGCGTGTGAATACACGCAGTACGTTAGGCGCTTTAAAAATTTAAGAACAAAATTTCTTATGCTCTTTCCTGTAGTATATTTTCTTTTGAAAATACATTAAGGTAATATACACATAAATATTCTATCGAATGCGAGTAACTCTGTAATCTATTTCCTTGTCCATATATGTAGCATTATTCATTAAAATGCTAACGGAAAATTCACGTTTACTTGGCACTCCTCGTTTAAAACCCGCTCATTAGAGGGAGTTGTGATAACATAACCGCTATACTCTGAACCTTGAGCCCCAGTGTTTCCTTTATACGCAGCCACTTTTAACATTACAACACACCGCATTCTGTTTACAGTTACATTTCTATGCTTTGCATATATGCCTGTCTTGGGATAGCAATTATTTCCCTACACAGCATTAACAAATTTATTTAAGGCATTCTTTATGAAGTAAAACAGCTTATGTTAAGACCAGTTCCGTCCGTCCGACCGTCTCTGACCTAGTACAAGCCACAAATCATTATGCCGAATTTTAGTGGAATTTATATACCAGTTTTTACAAAAGGTTTCCAAGCAAGCGTAAGTTTCGTTAAAATCGACTCAGTGACCTTCATACTTTACGTGTGGGCAAGCGTGAATTTACACGTGTTTCACAAATTTCTTGATTAAGTTTTGCGAAATTCGATACAAGAATCGCCAAGTAATACTACCGAGTAATTTTAAACATCGTGAAAATACGGCAGTGAAAACCAAACTTCACTTAAAGGGGTATATGAAAGCTTGAATGCATTCCATACATTTTTGTCCGATTTGGATAAAATTCCTTACAGAAAATATCATAAAAATATGCTAAGTCGCTCCTGTGCTTCGTGGAAATCGGACAGTGAAGGTAAAAATAAAGCCACCCCATTACAGGCATGGACGGGCCCCAGGGTTCCACAAGACTGACAGACATGAAGGCTGAGTCGACCCAGCGGTCACAATGCAGCCGGAAAGAAATGAAAAATTCCAATGATCCCACCGGGAATCAAACCCGCGAACTTCCGATATATAGCGCAGTACCCCAACAAAATGCGCCATCGCGTACCCCATATCCACAGAGCAGAACCTTCTTGAGTCGCTACCAGTCGGTAAACTAACAAAAAGAGTACACACCTTCACGAACGTGCAGATTTACTGGGAGTACTGTGTTTATAACAGATTATTATTGGGACTTATCCTGAGCCACATAAATGCAGTTCAGACCCTCATACTATTCTTTTCAGATCCACTCCGTTAAGGTTTTAATTGTCCACATACTTCTGTGCGTCATAAGTGGTCCGTTATAATTAGGGCTTCTTCCGAGAATTTCGTGCAAAATTTTTATATAGAATTTGCAGATACATTTACTGCGACACATTTCTACACACAATTTCAGTGTTTAATTTCAGTTATTCATTGATTCTTTCCAAATAAATCTGAGCCTGAACAGTACGGCGAACAGGTTCCATACAAAACGTAAAGCCTGACTTGACAAACCAGCGTCTATTTGAGAAGCTGTTGCTGCCGCACCATACTTCAGTGGTGATAGTGTCAAGAATAGGTCATAATGGGTTCGAGCCCTTAACGCCCGATGCACGTAGGCGCTTTTTCAACAGGCCCTTTTTGCCCCCTAAAATACAAAAGCTTTCTCAGAGTGTTGTGGCCCAACACAAGGCCACAACATTCTGCGTCATACATAGCAAAACAATATATCGCGTAGAGGTTCCGGCCCACTAGCCATATTGGTCAAGCCGTTCCTTGCTTAATACCTTTAACTTCCCTTTATGGAGCCCCTGCAAAAGAAATACTCCGTTTTCAGAGCCTTCTGATACACATCTCTCCGAGTCATCAGAATGGGAGCCCTCCCGCAAGGCTTCCCTCACGGAGTCTCCATAAGAGAGAGATGTCCCCTTCCAAAGCCTTCCCTGACATGTTTCTCAGAGTCCCCAGAAAAGAAACCCCCCCCCTCCACGTTCCCCTTACGGATCCCCTAAGTACAGAAAGATGTTCCACTTCCAGAGCCCTCTTTGCACATGTTTCAAAGTCCCCAGAAAATGAGCACCCCCCCAGGTCCCCCTACGAGCCCATACATGAAGAAAGAGGTTTCATCTCCAGAACCTCTTTACGTGGTGATAGTGTCACAGAAACCACAGATATCTGCAAAGTCGAAGTTAGGATTAATAAAGCTAGCAAATAAAAAGGACAAAATAGGGGCGATCTGAAGCGTGTTTTTCACATAAAATAATAATAATAACAATAATAATACCATCATTATCATCATGGACGTGTTTAAAGTTTAGCTCCTAGAACCTGTTCCCTTAAAGCTCAGGTGTTCTTGATCTTTCCATCTTCGTCTAGGTCGTCCCATGTCCCGTTGTCCTTAGGCTGCCACTCTTGATAATCGATTTGTGGCCATTTGTTTCAGACGATCTAAGGAGTTCTTTTTGATATGCTTTCAAATCTACTATAAAATAGAGTAGAATAAAATAAAATTCCTTTTGAATGCCAAATACTAACAATACCCTGTCCTACTTTATGTGATTTTTTTCTTGTTACATAAAAATTATTTAATTTAAAATTTAAGGTGATCTTAGTCGTATAAGAGAAGTAACCTATCACAGAATTCTGCACGAAAAATATGGGAAGATAATGAATATCAGCGGATTGCCAGGTGGTAGAAACGTGGTGTTTCTCTTTGATCCTGATGCAATAGAAAAGGTAAGTGTTCACATGTAAAGAACACTGCTTAAGATTCGTGATTATAAAACACATGTCACTTAACTTAACGCAGTTTCAGCGTATAAATTTACGACGCGCCCTTTCTTTAAAAGTAGAATAAAACAGGAACTGCCCTTGTATTAAATTCTGTATGATTTCTAAGCTTGTATAAATCCCGAGTGAAAGGCAGCACCTGTGAATATGTATGACCATAATTTGAAAGGTAACATTACACTGATACAAAGAAACCTAAAATTTTTGGTACCAGACTTAATGAACGTGCCAGTCCCCTCTTACGCCTCTTTTCTTCTGTTATTTTAGCATACAAACTGCAATAAAAACGTCGCCATATCTTCTTCAGAGTATAGTTACCAGAAGAATTATGAGGATTGGTGATTACACGTAACCAGTTCCACGTAAAGTCATTACAGCACATTCGTAAATGTGACACCTTTAATTAAATTACACCACATAAGCACAAAACAAAGGGGCATGCTCAGTGCATCCAGGTCCTTCACAATACGTCGGTCCAGCTATAGAAAGGGGACACTTACTTGTACAGTGTCCGACAGCCACTGATCGCAAGATTTAACAAGAAATATTACTCGCGAACCGGAGGACAAAGAGAAAAAACATAAAATCTTCACGGGGACCCTGAAGATGATTTACTACCAAGATTCCTAACGTAGACCTCTAAACGCAATCCTAAAATAAAAAATCTAGAAGTGTAGAAAAATTTACAGACAACAATCAAAACTTTAATTTTGTTACTTATTTTTTACATACCTTTGAATACACGACTACAGTTGATAAATTTACAAGAACGTACACATACCACCTTATGTATTTCGACCTTAATTGATATCAACTACACATATATGTAAGAGAATAGAAAACTGTGAAACTTTTTGTATCTATCAAACCGTGTCTGTTGAAGTCTGCTTGAACATGGCTTAAAAAGTCGAGACATGTTGGAGCATTATGTAATTTTCTTGTGTACTTAGTTGGTGTAATTTAAATAACTGGTATGATGTACAGAGTTTGAAATGATGCATTCTTTTAAGATAAGTGACGCCTATTTACTTTAAGGCTCAGTGACGTGATACGTCGCCAAGGTAATGTGTTTACGTGTTTCATTCCTTCCTCATAGTCAACAAACTTTACTGCCCAAAACGTTAAGAAACGGAACCTTTAACTGAGAAGAAGATTAATTTCCGGAAGTTACGAATTGAATTTTAACATATCTTTCACATAGGCTTCTTTTGAAGAAGGAACAGTGGCTTAGCAAGGTATTTTGAAGAACGAAC
>BLKM01006106.1:0-11623 GCA_013340265.1 Coptotermes formosanus
GGACTCCTCAATTATCAAGTGGCCCAGGGACTCCTTAATTATCATGAACAAGTGGCCCAGGGACTCCTCCATTATCATCAGCAAGTGACCCGGGAGCTCCTTAATTATCATCAAGTGGACCAGGGGCTGCTGAATTTTCATGGACCAGTGGACCGCGAGTTTCTAAAACACCGTTGGCATGTGGAGCAGAAACTCCTCAAACTCCGGTGCACGTGGACGACATATTCCTTAGGTATGAAAGGTAACTTGTTGAGGGGTTTCTCAGTTGTGAGCGGCAAGTAGACGAGGGTTTGATTTTAGGCTTCCGACGCGGTATAAATGAAACACTCGCTGTTCTGCGATGTTACGCAGCCCTCATTGGTGGTTAGTTGCCGACGTTTCGGAACAGCCTCTCAGTCCCATCTTCAATGGGTAAGCGGTCCAAGAATATATTCTGTTTGACCTTTATGTGACCGAACTTCCCTTGTCAGGCCTGGTTCGAGTCCAGCCTGTGAAACGAACAATAATAATGTGTGTGTGGCAAACGGGTTCGACTCCCTCACCCCACTACACAAAAAGGACAGGAAACCCTCTGATCTGGGGAAACCGGTGGTCTGAACAGAGCTCTCGGCAGGGATAATTGCCACACTGTTCGCAAGTTCGAGACTTGAGGCGGTGATGTTGAAGGCCAACATCTGGCCAGCTCCGGTCACTGCATTTGTGTGAGTCGATACTTTGTTGTGTCATAAATTCATTGTAACAAGGGTTGAAAGGGTTACCCTCTCGACAAGCACTTGGCCTCAGTAAGGAGATAATCCTCCTGGTAAGTGCGGAGCCATGAACCCAGCGTTCAGGGTTCAAACAATGAGGGAAGACACCAACACCCACTTGGAAGGAAAGGGGTTGTGAGGTAGTTGTTAAACACACTGAGTACTGTTTAGGTAGTCTCAGAGAATCTAGATTGAATATAGGTCAGGAGAGACTGGTGACAGCTCTAAGTGTTGCTATCTGTACGTTCTGTAATGTGTAAAATAATAAATAAGGTACAATTTAAGTTACGACTGTGACTTGATGAGTACACCCCTGTGTCACCTGAGATAGTCGACCACTGAGTAAAAATACAAGAAAGTCGGTTGCATTTAAAATAACACCGATAGGCTGTCCCGAAACGTCGATATCTAACCACCAATCAGCGCTGCGTAACGATAGAGAGGTTCCATAATTTTCAGCGGCAAATAACCCAGCGTTTTCTCGGTTGTCAGCGACCAGTGGACCGGGGGCTCCAGAACTTCCACTCCGAGTGTACAAGTGTTTGTTGAAGTCCGGGACAGGAAGTAAGCACTAACTTGCTAATGCGTCGTACCATTAAATTTTTTGGATTGAAGATGATTAACAAAGAAAAGAACTCACTACACTAATTTTACTGGGTCTCTTGACGAGGGAGACAATAGCTCAGTCAGTATAGTGACTACACTACCGACCGGACTGCCTATTAACCTTTTAAAGCCTAGCGGTAACTTTACATACCACCAGGTTTAACATTAAAAAATTCTACGTGGTACCCACATTGCGTTTTTGTGTTTTGTACGGATCTCAGAACAAACAGCAACTTTTGCCTTATAAAACATTAAGAGACTGGTTTTTATAACCTAAGTGGAGAGTGTTTACAGCGCGGTACGCACTGAGTACTTATATAAAACAGATACGCTTCGTCTTTAAAGGGTTAATCTAGGTTCGGTTCCTCGCGAGAGCAATAAATTTTCCTCTTCGGTCCAATTTATTCAAACCGGCTACGTGGCTCACCCAGACTTCTTTACGCCTTGTTACGTAGTTTCTTTCTTGGCGATAAAACGGCCGAACACTGAAACTAACCAATACCCTTCCTGTAATGGTGAGGTTAAGAACGAATGCATGGAGCTGTGCATCCACTGCTTCGCGTATCACTTTGTCACTCTTCTTGATTAAGCACAGGGGCAATTTTTATTTTTACCTCTTCTGTTTTTGTTAATTCGATCAAACTACTTCTGCGTTCGTTACTTATTACCACGAACGTCAACGTATATATACAACGGTACGTGACCTTCGGAGACGTCGCATGGCCAAATGAACACCGACGTTGGACTGCCGAGCATGAAGGCTTTTAGTATGAGCATGAATAAGGAGTGTTGTGTACATCTCAGAATTTCGAAGCATCGACGCACACCTGACATGACAGCAGCACTTTCCCTCTAATATGATTACTTATACGAAGATACCTCTGCCGAGAACGTTACAATTTCTCTCTCATTTCCTTGGCAACCTGTAAAAGGGGGGGGGGGCGTAAAGTTCTGGCGTAATGCCGGAAGTCTCTGTCAATTAATACCATAAATGAAGTACCCTGTGTTATAGAAATTGTCTTCTCTTAAGGCTTTGTATGATTATAATGTCACTTTTGGCTACGGTACTTTTGAAATCAGTAATGCATTTCTGCATCTAGTGAAAGGCATAAAATGGTGTTGACCAGCTGAGGGAGGTCTTTCTGAGTGTGTATTCTGTTCAGGTCTCAACGTGCCCAGGGAGGTAGAGAGGAAAATTAGCTCCACTCATTCTTAACCTCGGCGTTAGATGGAAGTGAGCGGTCAGCGTCACACCCTGGCCTCTTTGCCCCCGGTAAAGAAGCCCGCTACAATTTTGTATGGGGTTGGATTGGCCCCAGGGCCGATCTGCATGGCTATGGACAAAAGTCTGTTGCCTCCACCGCGGGTCGAACTCCGAACTGTCCAGCCCCTTAGCGAGTCGCTATACCGACTACGCTAACCTGGCTCTATTCAATGGAGGTGGTTGTAATATTATATTTTGGTTGCTGTTTTCTAATTCCACGTGGCACATTGCTTATTCAAAAGCTTGTAGTTGCTTAGCTGTTGGAAGAGATTGTCCGCCTTTTAATGAAACAGCATATTCTTTGCTTGTTCAACGAAACTTTCTCCAAAGTCTAATGAATCCATCTTTATAACCTCACAAATTATTGTTTATGATGGAAAAGAGGCGGCTGAACAGGTCTGAAAGTTTCCAAATATTTCGCATAGACCTGTTACATGCGTTTTAATTCTCAGTGTCCAGTTTCGGTATTATAAGACGTCATTGAAGGCAGGTACCCTGATACCTTCTTCATCCCTTAAAAGGACTGAAACAAAAAATATAAAAGTCCTTTCCTTTCCAGTGCTGTCCAGTACCTTAACCTTTTAACCTTTTAAAGCCTAGCGGTAACTTTACGTACCACCAGGTTTAACATTAAAAAATTCTACGTGGTGCCCACATTGCGTTTATGTGTTTTGTACGGATCGCAGAACAAACAGCAACTTTTGCCTTATAAAACATTAAGAGATTGGTTTTTATAACCGAAGTGGAGAGTGTTTACAGCGCGGTACGCACTGAGTGCTTACATAAAACAGATACGCTTCGTCTTTAAAGGGTTAAAGTACACTTACTTTAAAGTTTCGCACATTTTTTCCGCTTGTAGTTCTCATAAAAGAAATGTTAAGATGAAATGAGTATGGGTTATTAGTGGAATGATACTGATAGGGTAAAACCAGGAGCAGTTGGAAGTTTCTGCCACTTGTCCACCACAAATTCTAATTGTTTGGCCCACGATAGAACAGGGACCTTCACGGTGAGGGGCCGGTGACCAACCGCCTCAGATATGGCACGCCGTAAGACTGATGAAGAATAAAAGAAGGCGAGGATGATGCAGGGTGTAGTGAAAGGCACTACATTTGTTATTAACGATGGTTGGGGGAGAACAAAATTTTCTGCCCAGATTTCTTACAGGTTATGCGCAATTACCCTTTTGATAAAGGCAGGCTGAGACAAGGAGATGGGAGGTGGCGTGTTGAGGTTTAGGTTACAGCACGTTGTCATTTGGGCTCAGTTTTATGTTTCGGTGGGCTGCATGATGGCAATATTTTGATAACGTTGCAAGAGATGCTTTAGAGCGGAGTTTTGAAGTTAATATTGGAACACCTGCATGAAAAGCCTGCGGTTCAATGTGAATTGTGATCATACATTAAACACTTGCTCTGGAACCGATGGGAACTACGGAGGACGCTTGATCGAGTTGGCCGTTTGCAGGACCTTCCAGATGCATACTGACGTCAAACTGACACGGCGTAGAAGTACACGCATCCTGGCGGCAGTCTATAGATCTTCATTTAATGTATTTAACCCTTTAAAGACGAAGCGTATCTGTTTTATATAAGGACTCAGTGCGTACCGCGCTGTAAACACTCTCCATTTCGGTTATAAAAACCAGTCTCTTAATGTTTTATAAGGCAAAAGTTGCTGTTTGTTCTGAGATCCGTACAAAACACATAAACGCAATGTGGGCACCACGTAGAATTTTTTAATGTTAAACCTGGTGGTATGTAAAGTTACCGCTAGGCTTTAAAAGGTTAAAAAGAAAATATAAGTTAGATTTGCAATGCTTTTCGTGCCTGTTCTTTTCTATGTGTGACAGACTCTATGTGCATCATAGGCCTATACAGTATTGAGTTCTACATCACAGAGAACCTGTCTATTATAAAGACCAGTCTATTAATGCTTTTCAGGTTAATAATTGATGTTTATTATTAAAATAATAACGTAACACGTACACAAAATATGTGAAAAAAATGTAGAGTTTATTTTTCTTACAGTGCGTGCTATCTTAAAATTATCACTGCGGTTTTAAAGTGTTAATACCATACTAAAGGTGTAGCCTGTAACAACAGCGAACGGATATGCAGTATGTACAGAGGTCGTACTTGACAGTTCGTCGCATTACTGTTGCCAGGGAAGGGAAACTTTTTTAGACTGCTACAGATTATATAAGGAGTTCAGCCGCGTGACTCTTGCAGAAATGTTTCGTGTGTACACGTTCTGCTAGAGCAGGGTGAGACGTTCTTAAAAATGAGCCTAATATCTTTTTTAAGAACTTTTTCTATTTAGATGGTTATATGCTTTTGTCAGATACACAAAAATCCGTATACCTTCTGTTCAATGGACATGTATACGTTATTGTATGACATTTAAATCTCGCTACGTCATCCAAGCTGCAGCACTGGACATTGGAGTTTAGTGCAAAGATGAGAAGAAATTAAATGTACTCATTTGTTTACAGACTGGATATAAATAAATTGCAGAAAAACTACTGCAACAAATGTAAAACTCCTTGAGACTTGAAAGCACAGCGGTTAGAATATTTACCACCTGCAACTTAACATTAAAATTTTAATTTTCTCGAGTAGTAAATGTTTCGTGTGATTATCCGAATTTAAAATTTTTTTTTCGCTAAACAGCGTTAATTGCTTTGTTTTTATAACTCTTTCAAATGACTTTTTATCATTTATTAGTGTAGTACTTAATTCGGAGAACTTTACATTGAAGATAAGTGGACAGTTGGATACGTATAAAGATCCCGTCCACTTGTGTCGGACTAATGCATCACACATGACAAAGTATGGTGTTGTGTGAGAATCTTGCGGGTACGTTTAATCAGCTGTACCTTTTTCAGAGCTGTAATCTTATTACAGAAGGTGACGTTAATGGTAACTCGATGTAAGCTTATTATGTCCAGTTCGGTACCCACATTATTCTATCGATGCATGCAATTACCGTTTGCTGCACACTAAAGTTAAACCCAGTATGTTCCCGTGCTTAATGCGCATATGCAGAGATGATCTGATATGAAGTAAACATATTAATTTATCATATGCTCTGTTTGCTGAATACCGAACAAGTCTCGTCCAAAATATTTAATTTTCCTCCACATTTTTATTAGCCTTACTGGTTTCATAGGGATACTGAGCTGAATAACAATATTATACAAGACTTCTCTCCTAAATGAGTCACAGGCTTTCTTGTCTAAACACAGCTCAGACACTGCCCCATCGTATTCCCATTTTTTCTCAGTATTTGATCTGTTACATCGAAATCCACACCGATGATCCCTTATAATTTTTTCTGCATATGGAGTTAACCTTGACAGTAGAATGTTGGATAGAATATTTTATTTGATTTACAAAAGTAATATGCCTCAATAACTACCACAGCTGTTTTATCACCCATCGTGTAAATAGGTACAATGATCCACCCCTTACACTGATCAGACAATCCATTCGTATTCCAAATAGAATTAGTAAGCTTATGGATCTCGGAATGAATTGTCCTATCGCCTGCTGGAATTCAATCAACACCTCATGAGTTGTGTCTTTTTAGCTTTTTAACACATGCACACAAAATAATAAAAAGTGTACTTTGAATACGGTACAGCTTTGTTGCGTATGTTATGGTAGAATGAAATATTACGAATAATGACCGGTGGTCATACCAAAGCATCATCAAAATTTGTGAAATGTATATATTTATATAGACAGTGTTTTTTAATCTTGGTGGGATTATTTTGAATATTTTATAAGATTTCTGTTGAGTACCTTCAATAATCAACATGCCACAGGGTTCAGTAAAAAACTGTCACTTTAAAAATAAATTACGAATTTGACAAATAAATAATTTTTTTATCCCTTAACTTTTGATCGATGGTCTTTCGCCTCCCTCATCGGAATCTTATTTTTCGTCTTTATAATCATCATCATCCTGAACTCTCAGTCTCTATGTCCATTAAGACCTGTTTCTCTGTACCACTAACATGCCCTTCGTTTTTCCGTCTTTGTGGTGGTGTCCTCTGAAGTATTTCACTCCTTTAAATTTAGTTCAACACTCTTTCCTACAACAGTATCACTCAAAATGCCGGAAGATATGACTGACTATTTTCTAGATACATGATTGCTTTCTAGTTACTCTGTTACTAGATTTTAAATAACTTTAACATGTAATGTTGCAATTGTTGGTAATATCACTGATTTTTTACGCAAGATGGCTGTTTAATCTCTTTCCAAAAACAATACTGCAACAGGAAAGCTAGGATCTATAATTATTGAATGCATCATATTAATATTCAGCAGACACAACAACCAGAAATGTGACCTAAATTTCTCTTTTCTCCCACTGAATATTTAATTTGCAAAACATTCGGAGACAAAGCCATCTGTACGGAAACAATCGCATTTTAATCAGTATAAACACCAACGTAGGTTAGTGTGGTTTAAATTTGTGTTCGTTTTTGGCGCTTTCACACAGAGAAGTTGTGAATATGCCACGATTAGCTTGGCTGTGTCTGCCTGTCTGTCTTTATGAAACAACTGGAACTTTTAAGGGTTTTTTTTAATGACGTTTGATATAGGGTTATCGTGAGAAATCTTGCAGACACATTTCAATTTCTAGGCGCTTTCGCAACATTGCGAGCAGGGACTATCAGCTTCGGCATGTCTGTCTGTCCGCATGGAACAACTCGGCTCCCACTGGACGGATTTTCATGAAATTTGGTACTTGAGTATGTTTAGAAAACCTATTGAGGCAGTTAAAGTTTCGTTAAAATCTGGCAAGAATAACAGGTACTTTATATGAAGACCTATAAACATTTATGATAATATATTGCTGAATTCTTATTAGAATGAGAAATATTTCACGCAAAGTTGTAGAGAAAATCAAAACACACATGTCATGTTCAATAACTTTTTTCCGAAAATCGTTCCATTTATGAGATAATGTGGGAAAATATGGTAGAATCAGACAGGCCACAATGACCACATAATACGGCGCATGCGCTTTGCACGCATGATAACTAAGGCTACAGACACGCACTCGTAAGATGTAATACTTACTACGTACTTTAACACGACAACAATGGTTTCGCGAACGCGGCTGAATGTTACGTTTATAGTACTTTGCCCTCTCTTGTTATTAACTTCGGGCAACAATAACGTAAATTTTACACGGAGACCGACATGTATGTGCGGGCGTCTCGAGTGTAACTTGCTGACTATTTATCACAGAAGAACGGTCCATCAGTAACCGTGGGGAAACATCACAGAGTATTCAATGTAAAGTGCACTTTTTCCTGAAGTCTTGGAGTTATCGATATGTTTTAACCTCTGTCCAGCTGATGTGGAATATATGGTGAGCTGCTAATAATGCCAGCACCACTAATGTGTAATATTTGGTGACCTACATTTGGCAACGCTGAAAGGAGCCTCACTCTCTCTCTCTCTCTCTCTCTCTCTCTCTCTCTCTGCACAATGTCTCAACACTGAATCAGTCGTGAAAGACGTCCTATGTCATATCTGTGTGCATACACTCGGCTACCAACTGGGCCCTGATTAAGTGTGTGCACAATGACATAGGACGTCTTTCACGATTGATTCAGTGTTGAGACATTGTGCAGAGAGAGAGAGAGAGACAAAGAGTCTCCTCTCAGCGTTGCCAAATGTAGGTCACCAAATATTACACATTAGTGGTGCTGGCATTATTAGCAGCCCACCATATATTCCACATTAGCAGGATAAAGGTTAAACACAACAGAGTACATGTGCCAGTTATGCGTTGATTTCCTTTCGGGTGTATTTTGTGGCGTGTATAAAGTAACATGTATTTTATGTATGCCTCTGTCGGGTATCGTCGACGTGAAAGATATTTTAAGCCTTTGAAACATAAAATACCGGGTACATTCTAAAAGGTTTTGACGTTAGTGTATAACATTGTGTGGTGATGGTTTTATGGACGTTATCCATCGTCCGAAGACTAAAATATTAAAAATTAAGATCACGACGTTTCGGAAGCTGGCTCTGGTTCCGTCTTAAGGTGAATGGAGGGGGAGAAGAGAGGAACACCTCAGTTGGGCCCCTTAGACAGAGCTAGCTTCCATCACTGTTTCCGAAACGTCGTGATTTTAATTTTTAATATTTTATTCTTCAGACGATGGATAAGGTGCGTAAAACCATCACCACACAATAAAATAACTGTGTCAGCAAAATGTAGATTTTTAAAAGTGCAATGCGTGAAGTACAACACGACATAACCAGTGTTGTTCATATTTATCGGGCTCAGCCAACGAATCGGAGCAGTGTAGCCACCACTTCGAACTGTATGTGCGTTGCTGCTGTACTGAAACTCCCAATAAAAGCAGTGTCTGGATCATACAGCTTTGTTGCTTTTATAATACAAGATATGATCTAGAACCAACGGCTTGTGGGTAGCGGCAGCTGAGTTACGGAATTAGAGGTTTTAAAGTTCTTCTTACGCAGCTTGTTTAAAGTACGTTATTAAAATAAAACTTTACGTGCCATACAAGTTTGTTAGTCGCTCGGTTTCAGACGCTGGGTTTTATTTGCCGGTCTATTCCCTTTTGCTGTACAGTTTATTTCTGTAACTTGACCCGTCTGCAACTAATTAAATTTACCAGAGTTGAAATCGTCGTTTTGTATGGAATAAACACGTTCTAAGCAGCAAGTTCAAACACAGCGATTTGCTGACAATGTTCTTGACATTTACGAAGACAGTGGTTAACCGCACACTCACCCAATCACTACTTCCGTTCTTTGTAAGTATCTGTTCACCATTTCTTTGGGAGCCAGGGTGGGTCAGTTGGTATAGTGACTAGTCTACTGGCCGGTCCACCAGGAAATGAAGGCTTGGCTCCTAAGATGGGACACTTCCGCGCACCGCCCGGTTGTGGGCCCCAGTCACCCTATTTTCCAACGGTTACCGTGAGCTGTTTCACCGATGGCAAAGGGGCCGGGGTATGAAACCATTCACCTCAATCTAGTGTCGAAATTTAAAAATCGTCGAGTTACACCTTTAATCCTCCTTGTGTCCTCAGGTTATAGTACTTAATTTTTTTATTTTGAAGTGTGTATGGGTCGTTACTTGGTAGGCGGTTACCCGTTCTAAACGATTACCTTCATCAAAAGAACTTAAACAAAATATTTTACAATTACATAAGTGACGTAAACAAAATATTTGTCAATTACGTAAGTGGCGTAAACAAATATTTGACAATTATACAAGTGGCGTAAACAAAATATTTGACAATTACATAAGTGACGTAAACAAAATATTTTACAATTACATAAGTGGCGTAAACAAAATATTTGACAATTACATAAGTGGCGTAAACAAAATATTTGGCAATTACATAAGTGGCGTAAACAAAATATTTGACAATTACATAAGTGACGTAAACAAAATATTTGACGATTACATAAGTGACGTAAACAAAATATTTGACAATTACATGAGTGGCGTAAACAAAATATTTGACAATTACATAAGTGACGTAAACAAAATATTTGACAATTACATAAGTGGCGTAAACAAAATATTTGACAATTACATAAGTGGCGTAAACAAATATTTGACAATTACACAAGTGGCGTAAACAAAATATTTGACAATTACATAGGTGACGTAAACAATATATTTGGCAATTACATAAGTGGCGCAAACAAAATATTTGACAATTACGTAAGTGACGCAAACAAAATATTTGACAATTACATAAGTGACGCAAACAAAATATTTGTCAATTACATAAGTGGCGCAAACAGTATATTTGACAAATACACAAGTGGCGTTTTCGCTTTATCAGATTTAGTTTTCGAAAA
Source organism: Coptotermes formosanus (assembly GCA_013340265.1). Taxonomy (NCBI): domain Eukaryota; kingdom Metazoa; phylum Arthropoda; class Insecta; order Blattodea; family Rhinotermitidae; genus Coptotermes; species Coptotermes formosanus. The sequence continues at coordinate 10,494 of BLKM01006106.1, forward strand.
GGTTCGAGCCATTGACTGAGTTTTGCTTCGCATGTAAAATGTCGCTCCGTTGACTCGTGTACTTCACAGAATAAACGATGCAGTTAAACAAATATACAACTGTGTGTTTGCCTTTTCAACTCTTCTTAAACAAATTTGAACTTTTTCAGAACTGTTCCTCGTAAAACAATAGTGCTAATAAACAAGTTGGTTTATTTACTTAATATTATGCATTCCCCGGGCAATCTTTTACAATGTACACTTTCTATTATGCCAGTTACTGCACACAATTTATTCTCCTGTGTTCCTTCTACATGGTTCGGCTGTTACTTCCAGCCATCTTCAGGGAGTCAACATCAAATGGTTCACACAGCAGCAGTCTGTCATGAATGGCAAGTCAGTTTGACACTCATTACTGCATAGCCATTGTCACAAGTGTGTGTTTTAAGTTACAGTACAGTAAAATAAAATAGAATAATGAATAAAGTACTCTGGTTGTGTATAAAATATATAAAACCTATGTGTATATAAGACGTCGTACGTGTCTGTATCCAAACGTCAGTCTTGCTATTACTTGTGGGATGAAACTGTAATTTTATACAATTAATAGTAATATTTTTAGAATTATTAGAGAATGAATTTAAAATTTGAAACCTATTACTTTTTAACATATCATTGAGTCACATATAATATTTTACATACCCGTGTCTGCAATAGTTCATGTGCCTGCTCGCGTGGCCCACTCTGTACTGCGCGGTCTGAACAGATCGGTATGGATCGATATCTTGTTAACTATCGCGTTTGCGCAATAGTAAACAAGATATCGATCCATACTTATCTATTTAAATCACACAGTACGTGATCCATACCTGTTTAGACGGCACAGAAGGCTACAGAGCGGCCAGGAGAGGAGACTATTGCAGATTCAGGTATGTAAAATGTAATATGTGACTCAATGATATGTTAACAAGTAATAGATTTCAAAATTTAAATTTGTTCTTTAATGATTCTAAAAATACAGGGTATACACAAAAGAATGGTGCGGTTTCAAAAGTTAACAAGAAATTTATTTCTCACCTTACACGGGCACAACGTACACCGTCAGCAGCGGCAACTGTCCAAGTTTCTCATGCGTTAATCACAATCCTTCA
>BLKM01006132.1:0-30659 GCA_013340265.1 Coptotermes formosanus
ACCTACACAAATACAATCTACCCATACAAATACAATATACCCACACAATACAATATACCTACACAAACACAACATACGTACACAAATACAATACAATACTATATACCCATACAAATACAACGTAATATTCCCACACAAATACAATATACCCACACACACACACGTTTCAGAACACCTTCACGTCACTTCACTTATTTACACACAACACTTTGCTTCACATCACATCACTTATTTACACACCACTTCACTTCACATCACTTCACTTATTTACACACCACTTCACTTCACATCACTTCACTTATTTACACACTACACTTCACTTCACATCACAACTACGCTTCACTTCACTTCACATCACACTGAACGTAGGGCTTCATGTTCTGGAGGTTTCACATTCAGATTGGCTGTAACGGCAGAGACATTTGGTGATATCTCTGAGTTCCTCAAAATAAGTGTACTCGTAGCGATGACTTCAGTTAGATCATGTCCGATTTCCTCCACATGCGTTCTAATTTATTGTTCAATAACCTGCATTCATTCGACACCCGCTGTTCTGAGGTGCTGACAGCATCTTTAAGTAAACCGTATATAAACCCATTCGTCGCGGTCAGCAGTCCCTTTCTGCATCACTACCGGTGCTTAGATTTATCAGAACTTCTAATGACACAGTCTACATTCAGTTCATTCTAAAGTGAAGAAAGTTTCACTGGGACAGGTTTTGTTCACCCGACTGTTTCGATTTCCCCCTTTCAGTGTCATTTCGCCAATACTCCATACTCGTTCATTCAACCGTCACACACTGTATACAGTCTTAGCAATTGACAGCGTACTTACAAAAAACACTCAAAAATCTGTAAAACTTCAGGTTGTGAGAGATTTGAAGCTGTCGTTAGTGGTGTTTCTGAAGAGTCAAGTCTTGTAGTATGTGACGCCGTGTCGACTGGTACGGCGTAACGTACCGGAAGTTCAAGTTGTAATTTCTTCGGCTTGGCAAGATCGAGACGTCATCGAGAAAAGGCAAAATTCGATAAGTTGTAGTTCGACCGGTATTCACTTGACCCACCACCAGAGCAAGTTAATCGTTAAGCGAAGGTACAAACCCTTCTTTGCGCATCGCCTTAAAGGCATTCATCACAGGTAAAGTTGTCGCCCCTTAGCACCAACGCGGTGCCCTCAAAGCGGGGGTTATGTGAGGAAGGGAAGTAAGGATACAGCGATATTGATTCGGAAAGCAGTCAGAACTCTCAAGTAGAAATGCCTTCTATCTGTTAGATAAGCATAGGCCTTCCAGGTGTGCTTCAGTGTGGGAGGCACATTTTATACGCACTTTCTTTGAAATTTTGCTCACCTCGTTGGTCCCAATGTCAATTTCTTAAACATAAATGTACAATAAAGGTATTTAGATTAGAGGTCACAAGTGCTTAAGTCACAGAAGTGTGTGGTAATGTAAAAGTTGTAGAGGTGAGTAAGGTATATACAGTCGAACCCCGTTATAACGACGTCGGTTTAAGTGACGCGTCGTCTATAGCCTCAGATATTCTGTGGTACCAATTAATTCCTCACTGTTAACCATAACATTATAGCCCTCGGTTATAACAGCACTCTTTTATGACGACACAAAATATTCAGTCTGCATAAGCGTAACTTGGCTAATAACACTAGGGGGGCAAAACTGACCATAGGTGTTAGGAACCTTATTTTACAGGGGAGTCAAATTTTGAAAGAGGGGAAAATTGGTCCCATAAAACGCAAGCTTTTCTTTGTCTTTTTTCTATTTTTTATTTGCCATTATTCAATTCATTAACCAAAAGAAGTATTCCTAGGTTGAAAAAATATTGGCGGAGGGGCATTTGTTACCCTTGCACTTCCCCCCCCCCAAGTTACGCCTATGGCAGTCCCTTTCGTGACGTTATAACCGAATGCGACTTACTTAACGTAAAAAAATATATGGGATAATGATATTTTGGAAAAGTGTACGTGAATTTCGATTCGAACCGGAAGTAGTCCGTCCAGCAGTGTCAGAGACGTGACACGCACGACGTTCCCTGTCTTGGTCATTTTATATACTTCATGCAACGTCACTTAGTGGGCAAAGTTAAGGATTTTGTTTCATTTAATTTACTTAAGTATTCCGCACGCGGACAAATGTAACAAAACGAAAATTTAAATCTGGGGTATCTTGTTCAGTGCAGCGGTTCGTTTGCTGGATAGACGACAGTAGAATCTCTTTATGGGCAGATATTTTTGTCCTCCGCACATTTTTCTTACCGTTTGCGTGACCCAGGCTGCCCGATACCAAAATTTACTGGAAGCTACTCGTATTTTCCCGAGGATAAGTCGGCCGGCGAGTGACCATCAACTTCATCTCCTGCCGAGTTGCCCGCACTACGCTATAGTCTTAATTAAGGTTAATTAAACACAGACGACTTTGCTTTTGCACCTCAGTGACCTCTGTATTTTGTTATGGGCCAGGGTTTTACATTCTCAAGTAACGTAGGAATCAGTTCCATGTTGGACGGATACGAATTGAAATTTTATTTCCCAAGAGCCCTCAGTGCAGGTATTAACCCTTTAAAGACGAAGCGTATCTGTTTTATATAAGGACTCAGTGCGTACCGCGCTGTAAACACTCTCCACTTCAGTTATAAAAACCAGTCTCTTAATGTTTTATAAGGCAAAAGTTGCTGTTTGTTCTGAGATCCGTACAAAACGCATAAACGGAATGTGGGCACCACGTAGAATTTGTGAATGTTAAACCTGGTGGTACGTAAAGTTACCGCTATGCTTTAAAAGGTTAAGTGTTAAATTCTGCCAAAATCTATTATGTAGTGTTAGTTTCGGACACGACGCCTATAGAGTGGCAGATAGACTTCTCAAGAAGGAGCGGGGGGTTCGTGTTAACAATGGCAGCCAAGATCACACGGCACACATTTCCCTGGCTGTGACAAGCGTCAGCATAGGAGATGTAAGGTTACTAAAATATACAAACATCTAAAAGGCTGCGCGAAATATCTTTCTTCACCAGCTCTCTGAAAGAATTTAATGGCCGTGAAGAAACAACAGGACCGATCCCAGTGGCCGCGCGGTCTAAGGCGTAGGTCTGCGGCCGAGCGCTTGCTGGGATCGTGGGTTCGAATCCCACCGGGGGCATGGATGTTTGTCTCTTGTGAGTGTTGTGTGTTGTCAGGTAGAGGTCTCTGCGACAGGCTGATCCCTTGTCCAGAGGAGTCCTACCGACTGTGTTGTGTGCGTGAATGTGATCAAATGAAATTACAAAAACCCTCGACACCTACTGTGAACAAGTTGGTAGAAGAGGGAAGGACTAAGAAGGAAGAATAAGCAACGGTATTCGCAATACTCCACACGCAAAATAATAATAAGTACAAATCCCCAAGGCAATACGACTATTCAAGACCTTCAGCTTCACAGTTTATAATTTAACATTTTAATTGTAATAATATCACAATTTTTAAAACCCACGGTAACAGTAATATTGACAAAGCCACGTGCATTATGTAAAATGTAAAACTGAGACCTGCAGTAAAGTTTGCTTTGTCCTGTCGTAGGAATTCCAATTATCGTTCATCGCTAACATCCTCGTCGTTCGGCCTCTTATTATCGCCACAATTGTCACAGAAATAATTTACTTTGATTGTTATTATCCTTATTTATTAGTAGTTTTATTTCTACATTAGCATGTACTACGATACGTTTAACGACATATTCAATAACAATTTCTTATCCAAATTACATACTCAGTGGTTTGCTTTCTTACGTGACGAGAAATTTATTCGTTTTCACCAAAGTTAATTGAACTCTGCGATAGTAGCGTCAGAACACAATTTAGAGGATTGGACTCGATATGTATTTAAAACAGTCGAATTACACGCAGCGATGCAGTAAGACGTTTATGAGTTGTGACAAGATTACTCCTGTAACAGAAATGTACATGTTTCTTATCAGCCGCCATTACCAGGGAACATACCTATAACTGAGCGTTTCGAAATAATTTCAATTTTGAAAGTTAAATAATCCTTCAGTTCTAATTGCAAAGGCCTGTTCTGTTTATATCTTGTTAGCTTCTTTTGAATGATTCTACTGGGATAAATGTGACTGATTTTTATGTTGGTATCCCTTGAATGACACTAGTATAAATGCAAAGAATTTTTACCCATTCGACACTGACTTCTGTCCTAATTACACGTTGCAGAAATTTGTAACCGGCTATAAGTCCTTCCCGCCGTAAACCGTCAACGACACATAAACATAACACTGACTCAGGGAATTATTCGCCAGCCTGTCACCGTGAGGGCCAGGGTTCGATCTTAGGCCATTCTCTGTGGGATTTGTGGTGGAAAGAGTGGCACTGGGACAGGTTTTTCTCTGAGTACATCGGGTTTTCCCCGTCACTGTTATTCCACTAATGCTCCATATTTCTACATTCATCCATCACCGACGCTACACAATCTTAATACGTGACAGCGTCGTTAAATAACGCAGTTTAAAAAAATGAATTCAAAACACGCTTTAGTAGTTCAGGACACGAGAGCGGAGTTCTTCGATTTAAAACCTCAAGAAACGCATTTAGAAATTTCACCTACACAGAACTGTAACTCTCAACAGAGAATCTTAGCAACCGAATTGTTTGCCCGTAAATATTGGTGAGAAATGAAAACAACAATTTGAGCGTCTGGTCTGTGTTTTATTTTGAACGAGCTGGAGTAATGAATTCATATTACACTACGCTGTGCTTCGATCGAACCAATCCAATACATACCATACTTCATTCCATTTCTTGGAATTTGCACTGTGTTGTGGTGTCGGTTGCTAGGAAGCGGCATGTTGTATTGATAAACTGGAGACGGTTAGCTGACCAAAAGAAAATGACCACTTTCTAGCGCTTATCGGTCTTGAAATATGGCATAAATGTGCCTGGATTGTGTATGTGAATGGATGAGTCGGTGGATGGATGGATGGATGGATGGATGGATGGATGGATGGATGGATCGATGGATAGATGGATGGATGGATGGATGGATGGATGGATGGATGGGTGGATGGATGGATGGATTGATTGATGGATGAATGAATGAATGAGTGAATAAATGAAGTGCATACTTCTAATTCAGGGACTCGTAAAGCATATCGTGATTGGACCATATTCCAGGAGCCACCCAAGGTGTGGCTGCCGGGCTGCACCCTCCCGAAATCCCCCAAAATCGATATTTGAAAAACGCAGATTTTGTAGATATTATGATGTCTAGTTTATGCCGATGATGTTAATATATTGGGCGGAAGCATACATAGTATAAAGAAAAATGTAGAAGATTTAATGATTGCTAGTAAGGAGATTGGTCTAGAAGTAAATGCTGAGAAAACTAAGTACATGGTCATGTCTCGAAATCAGAATGCAGGACACAATCACAACATAAATATAGATAATAAATCCTTTGAAAGGGTAGAAGAATTCAAATATTTGGGAGCAACCCTAACGAATCGAAACTCCATTCATGAAGAAATTAAGAGCAGATTGAAGTCGGGGAATGCTTGCTATCATTCGGTGCAGAATCTTTTGTCTTCCAGGTTGCTATCCAAAAACACAAAGATTAGGGTACACAGAACTATAATTTTACCTGTTGTTCTGTATGGATGCGAAACTTGGTCTCTCACACTGAGGGAGGAACAAAGACTGAGGGTGTTCGAGAATAGGGTGCTGAGGAGGATATTTGGGCCTAAGAGGGACGAGGAGACAGGGGAGTGGAGAAGACTACATAACGAGGAACTTAATGACCTTTACTCACCACCAAATATTATTCGGGTAATCAAATCGAGAAGACTGAGATGGGCGGGGCATGTGGCACGTATGGGGGAGGAGAGGGGTGCATACCGGATTCTGGTGGGGAGACCCGAGGGAAGGCGACCACTTGGGAGACCCCGGCGTAGATGGGAGGATAATATTAAGATGGATATTCGGGAAGTGGGATGGGAGGACATGAACTGGATTGATCTGGCTCAGGATAGGGACAGGTGGCGGGCTCTTGTGAATGCGGTAATGAACCTTCGGGTTCCATAAAATGCGGGGAATTTCTTGACTAGCTGAGAAACTGTTAGCTTCTCAAGAAGGCCTCTGCTCCATGGAGTTAATTAGTTAGTTATTATGATGTCAGAAGTTTTACATGATTTCAACTTCAACCGAAATCAGCTACTGAAGTGGGCCGATGACTTTTCTTTCCTGTGGCGCAACAGCCTAAATGGGGCCCAGGCCGCCTCCTTTTGGAGGCTTGTAGGTCACACTCATATACATCACACTCGGTAGGACTCCTCTGGACGAGTGATCAGCCCGTAGCAAGGACCTCTACCTGACAACACACAACACTCACAAGAGACAAACATGCATGCTCCCGGTGGGATTCAAACCCACGATCCCAGCAAGCGCTCGGCCGAAGGCCCGCGCCTTACACAGCGCGGCCACTGGGATAGGCCGGTTGATGACTAATACATTATACTTATGAAAAGTAAATCAATGAAATTGAAAAAAAACGAGAAAATACAACACCAATTGAGTCATGGAACATGTAATTATATTCTTATGTATATAAATGCAGTTGCAGACTGTGTTATGTTGTACTTACAACATGATTTTATAGCATAATTTTGAAAATCAAACATAAATTATATATAGCCTCAGGGTTAGGGGGGGGGGGGGGGGGGCGAGGAGAGGTTCTGGGTGCACACCTCTATTCTCATAGTGCGTCAAGTTCATCCAGTCTTTGCTTGCACGGACTCCACAAACGTCCCTGGGTCTTAACATTTGTTCACGCGCATGATGAAGTGGCAGACGTACACAGTGATAAGGCTTTTATCATTGCTACAACTTATACTGGACGTTTGTCGCCATACCGAACAATTTTAACATGAATATAGACTCTGCTGCTCACTTGCTGTGTCTTGTAGGTAGCAGGATGAACTTTAATTGCTTATTTATTTATTGTTATGTTCTCTGCTGTCGGCAGGTGGATCCATTCACCACTTGATGGGGTGCTGCATACACACAAGGAGCCTCAGCTGCACTTCGATTTGAAGGTAAGGTCATATGTAAATCTGCATTTTTTTTTTTGTGTAGCGGCTTTAAATGTAGCTCTTGTGTAACATGTCTGTCACATTTGTTTCAATTTTTTACAAAGCAAACCGCTCTTCGACTGAAGTAAATTTGAATATACAGATCTATTCCTTTCATTTTCGAAAGAATGTTTAAGCTTTTAAATGACGCCAAGGTTCAGTGTTGTCTCCTTCCTAGTCATCACACCGTACTGGCGGATGCGGGGAGTGGAGATTCAGAGGTCGTGACGATTCGATAACTTCGCGCCGAAGAAATAGTCTCGGTACTTATTCGGTAGGATTCGATGGGTCTTGTTTTTGGTAACGAGGAGAATCACCCCCCCACCCCCGGTTTGAAATGAAGTTCTGGGCCTTCACGTCACAGGCAGTTGCCTTGTTCAAAATTCAGGTGTTCTGAGATGGTGCGCGGTGTGGACTGGTAGAGTGTTGCCGACTTTTCGAAGGAGCGTATTGGCATCATTTTTAGGGTGAAGCGGTCTGAGAAAAGTTGCTGCGCTTTTGGGTTAATCCGGCCTGCGCTTGACGACCGTGCCGATGAACATCACCTCTCCGTTTTGTCCTTGACTGAAGTGTCACAGGCTGGAACGGTCTCGTGTTCGATTTACCTAACTGGACTGCCGCTGTTCTCAGGGTATGCATAGGGGTTTCGATAGGCAGAAGAGTGGAGAATGTACACAGGTTAACTAAATCGGGGTGGATATAACAGGTGAAAGATGTATCAGGCATGGAGGAAACGGGAAGTGTGTACAGAATTTTGGACCGAAAAGTCTTGACGGAAGAAACCACGTAGCCGATTTATGGGTAGATGGGGTGTATATCAGATAGAGTTTTAAACAGATATTATTGTATCGGTTTTTATTCCATAGTTTTATAGAATGAGAATAGTGAGATCTCACTACATTTTTGCACACTATATTTGATAGTGTTGTGTTTTATTATATTGTTTGTTGTGCCTGCTGATGGTTCAGATATAAACCGAAACATGTTGCACGTGTAATATGCTTGTATATGCAATCTACAATTGTGTTGTGTCTGAGGGTGTTTTATTTTGTTATTATTTGTGGACACACAATAGATGTGAATTCCTGGACTCGACAAGTATCAGTTTATTAAGAAAGTACCTGCACTGTGATGTCAGTGGAAGAAAGTGGGCGTGGTTACTTTATGTTGCTGTTCCAGCATTTATGTGGACGGACAGAGGGACTCAGTGCAGATTCTCGCTTCGGGTAGTCAATAATCAAGCCCTCGACCTTCCGAATATGATTCAGGGACAAGGAGTGGAACCCGCTGTATCACAGTTTTCAGTTTCAATTAACCTCAAACCTTATGCGAATGCGTGAAGCAATTAACCTCAAACCTTATGCGAATACGTGAAGCTGTGATGGGATAAGAAGTAACTGTCGGTTTTAATTTGGTCCGGATCTCCCATTACTCTTGCTAGGGGAACAGATTTGTTCATTAACATCCCTGAGGAAAGAGGAGAATGTACAAGATCCTTATCGTATCTTCCGATGAAAATAGAAAGTGTATTGCACACACAACAATAAACAGGATGTTTTGATCTCGGTCTTCACGCTTCTGTGTCTGACGTAACCGAGTATTTCCTTGCGTGTGGTGAAGGGTTTAACTTCAGGCACTGTTTCTGTGTCCGTCAGACCGAATTATTCTTAACAGAGAATTGACTTCCCCAAAATTACGCATAAACGAAAGAGAAACGTTGAAAGTTTACCTGTGTTGTTGGTGGAGTTAAATTTGAGGACAGTTCGTCTGTAATACAGGGATCATTTACTTGGGCTTAACTCTGTTGCCTGTATCCCTCTTCACGACGAGCAACTTGAATCATCTTAGTCTTCGTTTCTTCCTTCGATATCCGCACAGTCACCATACAATTCAATTTGTGTTTTTAATTTTGCTGACGCGAGCCAAGGCGGCAATAAGTTTATAGAGGACAAGAAGGGACACACCTTTCATTTGGGGTGCTGTTGGTTGCCTAGCAACCCTTACGTAACTTCCTTTCCTCCTCCTTCCGGTACTGGATGAAGTGTTGCATTGTATAAACGTAACGGAACGCGGAACAGGGATAATGATATGAATTTTAATAAGACGTCCATTGTCGTTTCAAGCACGTGTTGCGTTTTAAAGGATTTGATCATTGAGGTTACAGAAACCAATGAACATTATTTTTTCCAGAACTCGAAACACATTATCAAATGCAAGCACACGTGCTTAGCCACACTTATTCTGCCCGTGGGCTGTTTGATTTGCAAACTGTGCCTACTCTGTAATTTTATGCGCACCTACTGAATTGAGTGTTTGTCTGCTATCAATGGTTATTACGACAGGTGTCAATGAAGCGTATTTTGAGCCATTTTTCTATCATTTGCTTAACGGTAGCAAGCGAAAAGTTTTAGCTGCAATTGCCTGGCCGAAAATCAAACCCCGGACTTTTGGAATTCGAATTACGAATTTTAACCACGGAACAGCTGCGTTCGGCTTCTGTAGCTGAAATAATTTGAACACTAAAGATGTGTGACTTTCAGCGAGCTTGTGCCTAATCGAATATCCGTTATAGACCATACAAAGTCTGTTACCGACTTGCAGTGGCAGTAATAATCTGGTATTTTACTGTATATGTGTTTAAACGGTGGGGGAAATAGTTGAGAAAAATCAAGGAAAGCAAAATTGTCCCTGGGAAAGCCATGAAGGCGTATGGGGGAGTATTAGGTGTAACTGTACTCATTTTTAATCTCAGAACTTTATAGAGGTTAAATGTCAAATTCACGCCACGGTCGCTTTACCCCGGAGGTACCCGTTGAGCAGAAGGCTGGGTGGGCCCTTGAACCGTTTTGGACGCAGTGCAGAGGACGCAAATCTCGTGCCCCTGCCGGGATGCGAACCACCATTCCTCGGACGTTTTGCCCGTAGCCGAATCACTGTTACAATTACGCATATTGTTTTGTTTATTGCATGTGAAAGCCGTCGCAAATCACGTGCGTCCCTCTTCTAATCGCAAAAGTGAACTCCACATTAATGACTTCCAGCATAACGACGGGAAATGTATGCGACATCGCCTGAAGTGGCGTGTTTTTATGTTATTCAGAAATTAATCATTGGCTCTGAAGTTTCTAGTCTACAAAATTTAATATTGCGTCGCTAATATGACATGAGAACTGCTGACACTAACCTGGAAACAGAGACAAAAAAGAACATCGGTTACGAAGTGCATGTGTTTGACCCTTCAAAGACTGGATTGGCCTGAGTCTCAACTTCTACCGCACAGTAAACCCACTGCTTTTGGGTTATAAGAAACAAACAGGTAATGTTATGTAGGGAAGGAATCGCTGTTTGTTCTAAGATCCATACTGTGTGGGAAGAATACAGATGTTTCGAAAGTTAAATCTGGTGGTATATAAATTAACCACTAGGCGTCAAGGGGTTAAAGGGTAAAGAAGAGTGGTCGAACTGAGAAAACGGTATAATCTTTCTTATCTTCGGTGTCTGATGGATGTGAGTGTGCAGCTTCACGCTTCTGCCTCTTGACCAACATGTAGGATGCATTGCTGGATCTAATAAAATTGTTGTGTTTGGCGGCAATATATAAACTACTACTAAAAAGCTTCATTTGAATAATATTCCATTACGTGGACTTGTGTTCACACGGTCGGTGCGTCGGCATATCCATTAAGCTGATTTCTTTCGCAGTGGATTGGGAAGTTACGTAGGTACAAGAAAGTCTGTAATGCTAAAGGTGCTGGAAACTCCCTGTTTGCCTCTTATCCTGAAGTCTTGTCCCAGTACTGGCGCAAAATAGCCACAAGTATTTGGAAATATAAGTCTCAGGTTACAGTGCAGAAAATATCGACCGAAATTCGATTTTCGATGTAATGTTTTAGACCGTGAACTACTTTTCTTTTAAGAAATTGCTTTCACCTTGTGGGAGTCACTAATAAGTAATTTGTGCGAGTTAGGTTAAACTTAGTTCGGAAGTGGTTCATTAAGATACCCAAGAATTTTTAAGTAAAAGTGTTTTTTAAGTTAACATGTACAAACGTGTCACTGACCCAGAACTTTTGTGTTGTAATTAACAGATTTATTGCGTTAGACGCTGCATGAAAGTGAATTACTGAATTTCGTAATTATTAATTTCTGGTTCCTGCTTGCGTTACCGCAAGGAATGAGTCATTTAAAGAAGCGTTGCACCTTGAACAATTCATCTTTTGTAATGCAGTATAGGCAGAGGCTTTATTAAATGCAACGTTAGCCGTTACCCAGCGGCACAGCTGATAGAAGTACGCTAGTCCGTACCACCAGCAGCGCAACTTCCTTAAGTGCTTTATCTTGCATTTGTTTCATTGTTTCACTTTCAGTCACGGCCTGTATTCTTCCCCTATCTTCAGAATCTTCACAGAAAGTGAGAGCAATTGACTCATTCTGTGCCACTTGCATAATAAAGATGAATTTGGTGTCAAGGACTCGAACGGTTCTTACTGGGTGTTCGAAATAGTCCTCCGGCTTACTGGAGTTTGTAATTTCCGGCTTTTCCCTTCCCTCCCCTATACTGATCCTCTTGGATTGCAGGGGCCCCGATTCAGTAGCATTAACCTCCAAGTCCAGTATTATAGTTGTTCATAGCATTTGCCATAGGTAATTTTCTTAAAAAAGAAAACCCGGGTCCAACCACAATAAAAGTAAGGCGTCTCTTTTCCTAGTAATTAATGTTAAAATTACTTGCATTTTAGTGTTTTAATGGTTATTAAATAAGTCTCTCATTTTCGTCACACGCATATTAGTCATTAAAGAAAGCTCTAATTTTGTGTCATGTGATTCATTAACCCTTTAAAGACGAAGCGTATCTGTTTTATATAAGGACTCAGTGCGTACCGCGCTGTAAACACTCTCCACTTCGGTTATAAAAACCAGTCTCTTAATGTTTTATAAGGCAAAAGTTGCTGTTTGTTCTGAGATCCGTACAAAACACATAAACGCAATGTGGGCACCACGTAGAATTTTTTAATGTTAAACCTGGTGGTACGTAAAGTTACCGCTAGGCTTTAAAAGGTTAATTAAATCCTTTATTGTGGAGTCCTTTGAGGCCCAGTCGTTACCGAAAGCCCTTGTATTCAAGATCTTAATGTTCAACGAAAGCTCTTATTTTAATGGCGTTACATGCATGACTGATGACACCTCGTATTTTCGTGACATTAGTTATAAACGTCAACTGTCATGTTTATGATATTCATTAATGAAATCTCTTATTTTAATGGAATTATATTCGTCTTTAACTAAAATTTTTGTTTTCGTGACATATTAAGCATTAAATAAAGCTTTTATTTTCGTGACAATGTATTAATCCTTAACGAACGCTCTTATTTTCATTACATGTTAATCATTAATGAAAGCTTTCATTTCCGTGGTGTGTTGATCGCTAACGAACGCTCTTGTTTCCGAGGTGTTGTGTTAATATTAACGAAGGCTGTTAGTTTGCGACGTCGTTTCCAAACCATGCGACCTGAAGGTCCGTCAGGAGGAATGTCCCATACGACGCCCTGGCGTTACGCTTTATGTTTTACCTGTATCATACTAAAGAGACCATATGGCAACAAGTGTGTCCACCTAATGGAGACGATCAAAGTACAATCGTTGGCGACTCGGTAAGCAGCAGCTAAGGAAACACTGAGTAGCACACCATCTGCCGTCATCATTTGAAGGCAGGCTTACTGTACTGTCTAACAAACGTCGTGATTGATACATTCAGTGAAGTGCACAGGTCTTGTGTGTAACACGCGTATGTCAAAAGAAGGTCCTTAAGCTATATTTTAAGATTTCGCTATGAAAGAAAGTTTGTTCTTAGATTTTTGGTTGCTATGCTGCTGGGAATGGCCTATATTTCACGTAGCTATAGCTGTTAGTGTGCAGTGAAAGCTGCGGGATTACCCGAGACGATGTAGGAAGGAAAGTGTAAAGTTCAGCTCTTCAGAGAAGTCAGGAATATACAGGGAGCAATAACGGAGTGTTACACCTTGCTGTGGTGCTTACAGTTGCGAAGTCGTTATTCCATTCCAGATGAGCGAGTCAGTGAATACTCAAATGTTTATATCGTTAAAGAAAACTTTTTACGAATCTCAGAAAACATGGCAAGGTACAGTTTTGAAGAACGTGTTTCTTGATGTGTTACAGCAAGCAAAAAAATATGTGGGGGTTGCAACAAAACTGGCTTAACGTGACAGTTGCGTTTTGAAAAATAATGTAAAGTTCATGGAGCAAAGTTATTTAAAAGAGGTCGTGGTCGCATAACTGGTCAAGAAATTTGGTGCGATTTATCGAGATGGAACCAGTCCATGTTCTGAGCCCCTCGTGTCGATTACACTTGTTAGCCTTACGCCATGTTCCCTGAACAAGGTCCATTTAAATATTATTCTTCCTTCTACGTCCTGGTCTCCACGCTTATTCAAGTTTTCAGATTGAAATATAATAATCCTGTATGTCCAATGCATGCTACGTGGCCCTCCTGCTCCATCTTCCTCGACTTGGTCGTGTTAATACGATGCCTGCGGTAATTTTAGTGTAATGCTTTCAGCGTTCCGTGTTCTCTTAGTCTTGTTTTAGCGCCACGTGGACAGTTCATTGTTTATACTGAACTGTTACAGTAATTGGTCATCGGCTCAGCCTTCCTTGAAATGAATTGTACCGAATTTTCTTATTTCTAGTGTGTCTGATTTATTTAATGCTTATTACTACCGCCACGTATACTGTTTATTATTATTGATATTATTATTATAATTATTATTGGCACATTAATAAACTAGAATAGAATTATTATTATTATTATTATTATTATTATTATTAATGCCATTTTAACGACTTGAAGACTGAAGAAAGTGGAAATATTACATTTTTTCTTGGTGCTACCCGATTTTCGATGGAGGATCACTTCTGTGGTTTCGTCGCCAGGCTTTGTCGTGTTTGTCCTTTGTTAGGAGAGACTTTTAAGTTGAAGATGAGTATGGAGCATTGGATGAATGTTGCTGAGAGGCAAAGCTATTCCTATACGGGTCCTGAGGGTTCCAGGAAGTTGAGGCACCTAGGATTTATAGAAAGTCGGCACATGAAGGTGGTAAGGTTGTCAGCCCTACGCACCGGCTGCCTTTACCCCCAGGAGACGTGCCTGGTACTC
Source organism: Coptotermes formosanus (assembly GCA_013340265.1). Classification (NCBI taxonomy): domain Eukaryota; kingdom Metazoa; phylum Arthropoda; class Insecta; order Blattodea; family Rhinotermitidae; genus Coptotermes; species Coptotermes formosanus. Next base: position 14,294 of record BLKM01006132.1, read on the forward strand.
ATGTCTGTCAGAGGCTGAGTCGGCCCCAGGGCCATAGTGGGGCCAGAAGGATTAAGTCAATGAAAAATCCCAGTGACCCCATCGGGAATCGAACCCCCGACCTTTCGGCTTGTAGCGGAGTGCCTCAACCAACTGCGCCATCACGTACTTACAGGGGTACGCGAAGTTACTTGGAGGAAAATTTGTACCATTGCTTCTTTGTCCACCACAAATTCCACACGGAATGGCCTGATTTCTAACCCAGACATGACATTCGTCTAAATTATGTGTGACAATTCAGTTCCTTCCTCACGGAGGGCACAGTTCGTGTCCATTATGTGTGACAATTCAGTTCCTTCCTCACGGAGGGCACAGTTCGTGTCCATTATGAAGACTGGTCAGCTGATACTCTTCGTGCAGTGGAAACGTGGAAAAGCTCGTTTCACGTTCATCCTTAATTTTTTTGAAAGTAGTGATGAATTTAAGATCTATGAACATAAACAGCCAAAGCGCCAGACGCGTACACTCTGCGGACAGTTCCTAATTTATTGTATGTTAAACTGTAAATGGTGTGTTAGTCATCAGACCATACCTAAAGTAGGCAACGTGGGAGAAGACGGATTTTATGTTCGAAAATATTTAAGCATTTTTGTGTACCTGGGCTTGTATACTCGAAACCTAGAAAATACCGAAAATCTCCCTCGAGTACTCGGCACCCCTGATTCTTGGGGAGACCACGGTTTCGAAACTCGGACTGGACATCGGCTAACCTGACGGGAGTTTTCTTCTGTCCATCCACGCAACTTTAAAATACCTCAGGCCGCTTTGTTTCATATAACGTTACTGTAATTTTTAAATGTGTCATTTACAGCGATTTTGAAATTTTCCGGTGCTGGCCGGTGATCTGTGTAATTGAAATAAATGGTCTCATTGAGCAGTTAATAAACTGATGCCCTGGGGCTCTAATTTGAGATCATAGTACTGCAGTTTATTATATATACCTGACATTATTGAACCAAAGCATGCTGCAAATTATGTACAGTGGAAGCAATCCAGTTGACCACTGGCTGTGCGGCGGCACCGTACAGTAGTGCAAACATATGACTGAATTCATAACAGTTTGAATCCAGACGTTAAATTGTACGATATTTCACTCAGATATTTTACGTATGAGCTTCGTGAACCAGAGGCTTCCTCAAGAAACTAATAGTTTCTCAGCTGGTCAAGGAATTCTCCGCGTTTTTTGGAACCCGATGTTTGATTACAGTGTTCACAAGGGTTTGCCACTTGTCGCTGTACTGATCCGTGATCCTGATGGGGATTGAGCAGACGGCCTCCAGAGGTGGAGGGTAGCTGCGGAAGTATTAAATAAGCAGTCGATGACAGCTGACAAGAGGTTGTCCTCCACCTTCGGGATTGGGCGGGGAGACAACACAACTCCTCACCACACAAAAATAAGCATGTTGGTGTTCTTACACAGCGCCTCGGACTTTGACGCATATTGTGCGTCGTACGTTTGATCTGTTGCGTATGAGTGAGGTCATGAAAAGGCTTTTAACGTTTTAACGTTGTGGAACTGTTTCCCTTTGCCTGAATTTGTACACGGGTGATAGCGAATTCAAGTATAGACCGTGACCTTGATGTGTAGACGTGGCCTTCAGGCCTAGAGACCACTGCGGTTTGCTTTGTTTCAGGTTCCATCGAAGGCTTGTGTCTGCAGCAGGTTTGCCGGTCGTCCGTTTCTGTGTTACTTCAAAGGCAGTCTCCGTAATTAGGTATATACTTTCGTATCAAACTGTCGTACGCACTTTCGAATTCAGGTCAGAATTTAGTTTTGATTTTACTCGTCAGCAACAAAACCAAGAGCCAGGCTCTAACAAAATACCATCTTGCAGGCGGATTATTAAACGTTTCCGCACGTCTGACTTTAGTTTGTGTATTGAATTGTTGTTCTTATTATGTGTTCTTCAAATGTCAAAACGTAATGGAGCGTATATTGTCACTAATGTTATAGAACACAGAAATATCTATAGGATGACTATCAGACATATCTGGGCTATACGCTTGTTCAGAACTTGGAACTGCTGTCTGATCATTGCCAGCAGTTTACTGCAGCGTTTGTCATACCCGTGCTATTGCAAACCGGCACGTAGGCTACGTTCAAGAATGGCTGCAGATCAGTGATATAAAAGGCCTGCTTGTTAATGAATGGAACTTTGTTGCGTCACAAACAGCGCGTGTCAAAATACGATATGATACAAAAATGTTTCGTCGTAACGTAGGCCCTACGTTTTGTTTTAACGATGTTGACTGTAATAGTCTGTTTGATGATTGGGATCTTCCGGGATGTTACAGCATGTGAATTGGTGAATAGCTACCGATGTTTCGGAGGATCATAGTACCTTCATCTTCATGGTTAAATAGTCGAAGAAGACCCTTCTGGCTCTACTGACTTTGAAGGTGAAGGGATTACAGTGCTCCGAAACGTCGGTGTCTATTTGCCAGTCTATACTACGTAACATCCCCAGAATATATGAGTCTTTAGCAACACCCCTGTCCTAACCTAAATTTTGGCTGTAGTGTCTTTCTTTACATACTTCGCCAAGTACTGAAGGAATGTTCGCAAGCCAGCAGCGGTCTGCGACCCACAGTTTTACAAACTGTTCTTTCTAAATCAACGTTTATGTTTCCGTTCTTCCATTATGTTTCTGAATAATTTTAACATTTTCACCCACTATTAATTGTTCACTGTTTATTATACGTCATACTGAAGTGGCACATTACAGAGAGCTATGAATCTTGCTTTAAATCTGATCTTCAGAAATCTTTTTGGCATGTGATTTCACTCTCCAGAATGCCATAATACTGATTTTCTTGTAGATCTATCTGGCACAGAGCGAGTCCAAAGCTTCGTACTTCACGTTATGGAAGCAAACTCACAATGCTTACCTTAGCGCAGTTTTGACATTTCCCACCTTAATTTTCTGGAAATGTAACTGCCAGGGTCAAAATTCACGTTTCACTAAAATCTGACAAGAATAACGGGTACTTTGCAGGAAGACACATGTAAATTTTTTGTAATATCTCGCTCATTTCTTCTTAGAATGAGAAATGTTTCAGACAAAAATTGCAGAGAAAATCAAAATACACATTTTATGTTCAGCAACTTTTCCCGAAAATTGTACCGTGTGTGAAATGCTGTCAAAATAGGGTAGAGCCAGACAGGCCACAGATGATAATATAATACGGCGCATGCGCTTTGCGTGCTAGATAACTAAAGCAAGGAAATCAGACACACGCTTATAATATTTAATTCTTATTACGTTTGCACGGCAACAATAGTTACGCGAACGCACCACGGTGCTACGTGACACGTGCATTGCCTGTGTTGTTAATATATGATGTGGCAGAAGCAAGGATATTTAGTAAACCTTCTACACGCTGGACGGAAACTAGAAGGAGGTGACCAGCAGAAAGAAAATCACAGAATCCATTAGGACACCAGGGTCACCCTCCTTTGACACATAGTGGCGCCTTGTGTGGGGTTGCTCTTTAGGCGTTAGTATGCTGCCTGTCCGCCGCAGGCGATGTTCATCTTGTAGTCAGCACATGACTGGCAAAGCAGCGGAGCGTGGATACACATCACGGTGCCAGCAGGCAGATACGCGCGCCGCAGTTGCTTGTACGCCCGCGTCAGGATAACATCTGAGCAGCGGGAAAGCTACGCCATTATCAGCTGGTAAATATGAACATTGCATCTTATAATGCACGACAGTGATTTTTTTGATACCTCCTTAGTGTTAAGCATAATTCTGCTGAGTTGCCGTTGTTTCTTTGCGTAAATCAAGTGACTTAGAAGGGAGTCGGTATCGAACTTTTGTGCGTATTATTATTTCCGAAATTTCTGAAAAAGTTTCGATAAGTTTTGATATTGGGAGTATACGTTAAAAAGTTGTCGGGCGAACGTAATTTTCAGTGAGGTACGGTCGACGTGACGCAGTGCAATTTGATGCCAGCGTTTTGGAAGCAAATGCTGCCTCAAAAATGTTGGTACCTACGCATAAAACTACACGCCTGCACACCCCAAAGTACGTGTTAATTTTGACAAACTTATCACTGCGTCAACTGCAAAACTCAAAATTTAATTTAGGTTCCTGTCAGTTCTACATAACCCCTTGTCAAACTGCACATTATTTCGTTGATTTTCTCAGTAATTGCTTATGGTAATAAATTGATTCGTGAAAGAAGTATAGGCCTCTGATGACATTAACCCTTTAAAGACGAAACGTATCTACTGTATATAAGGACTCAGTGCGTACCGGGCTGTAAACACTCTCCACTTCTGTTATAAAACCAGTCTCTTAATGTTTTGTAAGGCAAAAGTTGCTGTTTGTTCTGAGATCCGTACAAAACACATAAACGCAATGTGGGTACCACGTAGAATTTTCTAATATTAAACCTGGTGGTATGTAAAGTTACCGCTAGGCTTTAAAAGGCTAAGATCTGTATAAAACCTTTTACTATACCGTGAATGATATGATATATTTATTAACCGCAGCGGGGTTTTCGCCCGGTGGCAGTGGTCCGTACGCTATGCACAAATAGAAAAGAAACAACTATATGCGTAAGGAGAAGCAATACACAAAACACAGAACACACAAAATGGAAAGCGAAACATAATTAACTGAATTCGTTCTGGTACTGTAGTGCGGTCAAATCCGGAACATGAGATTTTCGTCTGAAATAACTGGACTTATACAAAAATTAGGTCTGAAAAATAGCTATATATGTCGGTTTACAATATGTCAGTCTGTGTCTTGAATTGCTGTCAGCGACTGTGCAACCGTAACTCAGTTGTCATTTGTTTTCCATGGACACAACCCTAACCATAGAAAGCGGGTAACCATGGCAGCGAGGTGGAACTTATTCAGTCACACCAAGCGGATGATACAGGGTATATATAGTCAACATACCTTCAGACTCGTTCCTTTATGCATTTTTTTGAGCGATTTGATCAGTAAGAAACTAAAAGGAAAACGTGTGCGGTGACGGGGAGCTGCGGTTTGTCAGTGGGTACTGGTCTCCGCGTTTTAGCAGACGCAGACCTTGTGTTTCTCATACCATTACACATTCCTGTGTTCTCATGTGTGTTAACGTACGCAAGGTCGTAGGGGGGGGGGGGGGGGGGCCCGGGCGATTGCTGCCTCCGTCCTGTTTGGCAGAGCCGAAGGGTCGGCAAAATGTACTTCAAATTGGGTGTTTTAAGTTAAAAGGATCGATTTTATGCGCTCAACGGGCTTTTATAAAACATTAAGAGACTGGTTTTTATAACCGAGGTGGAGAGTGTTTACAGCGCGGTACGCACTGAGTCCTTATATAAAACAGATACGCTTCGTCTTTAAAGGGTTAAAAAATTCTACGCGGTGCCCACATTGCGTTTATGTGTTTTATACGGATCTCAGAACAAACAGCAACTTTTGCCTTATAAAACATTAAGAGACTGGTTTTTATAACCGAAGTGGAGAGTGTTTACAGCGCGGTACGCACTGAGTCCTTATATAAAACAGATACGCTTCGTCTTTAAAGGGTTAATAGAATGTACAAGAAATCAGTCAGATAGCCAACATTGTTGGCTATCTGCCTGATTTCTTATACATTCTATGAATTTGAAGTATTTATCTGCCGGTTATATATCTAAAATGTGAAGATGAAAACACAAGTTTGCCTGCTACACTGTGTGGCTCATACACTGAGGATGTAGAAGGAGAGAATGCAGATGAAAATGTATGGACCCTCGACAGAGTAAGTAAGGGACAGCCAGACGCATCTACAGTGTAAGGCGTTACTTACACGCATACGCTACCAAACAGCACTACATAACCAAATTAGGGAAGGTGAGAACTGCGGGGTATATAGACACATCACTCGTCGTAGGGATGAAAAATTCATTAGTCGCCAAATTTCCCTGTGTTCGTTTTCACAGCGCAGTGGTTAGACAAACAGGAATGTCCATTTATTTGTTTGTTTGTGCTCGTCGGACCTCTCTATACGTCACTCACCTATAACTTACGCAACACAGCGGACATCTTCCTCTTCGCTTCTCCGCCAACCAAGTCACGGAATGGAAAGTAATGACCACATGCGACACAATCTGAATCTCACGTAGCCGTTTTCCATTCCGCATTCGTCAGTCAGCCATGATGTGAGACAGTATAACCACACAGCGCTTGCTAATGAACACTTCCACCGTCTCATGTAGGCGATTTTCAATGTGCATGCATGAGTAGGTCGCCTACTGTATAGCATCATGGCCGTCGCCGGACTAGGTAGTGTGGACTGGCTACGCGAAGCTTGATTAGACCACGTACATTCAGTAGCACAGCTAGGTGCCTCTGTGCCCCGGGGCCAGTAATCACAATGACCGCCCCTAACAGAAATTATAAAATTTTTTTAACAATCACAGTTATTGAGTTTCCCTTTAGTTGACTCAAACCTACCTGACTGATTTCTTGTACATTCTATTAACCCTTTAAAGACGAATCGTATCCGTTTTATATAAGGACTCAGTGCGTACCGCGCTGTAAACACTCTCCACCTCGGTTATAAAAACCGGTCTCTTAATGTTTTATAAGGCAAAAGTTGCTGTTTGTTCTGAGATCCGTACAAAACACATAAACGCAATGTGGGCACCACGTAGAATTTTTTAATGTTAAACCTGGTGGTATGTAAAGTTACCGCTAGGCTTTAAAAGGTTAATATAGGCAAACTGGGACAATGAATGTCAAACTTCAAATTCAGTTTACTTTGAATTTTTTTCCTGACTATGACTGTAATTTGTTACTCCCATTCCCAAAAAGTTGACATTGCCACATTTTCGACGCACTTTTTAGCCATCTTGATGTTGCACTATTGTACACCGCATTCTGTTGGCCAGAAAAGAACGTGGTGTCTACTTCATTCCCAGGCTAACATTCCTACAAGCTTCTAAGTTGTGCTTTGTTGTGTGGGTACAATGTATTTACCTGTGTTTTCACTATGTACATTTAACATCAGCATGTAGCAGAAGCGGATGTGTTCTATCCAGTTCGAGTCACTATCCATTTTATTTTACGTGACGGTATAATCAGAAACATAATTATGTTTAATTATAATTAAACAACAGTAAGGATAAAACATCTCCTTGTTTCAGACCATCCTGCATCAGTAAAATGTTTACGCATACATACTTAACTCTAGATTTTGTTTAAAGACATTTTATTAATAAAATTAGTTTTGTGTGAACCGTCCCCAGTACAAATTATGATAGATAAAAAACAGCTGGAGAATGTGGAATATTTCAAATGTTTGGGTAGCGTGATAACAAATGGTGCAAAGTATACGTGTGAAACTAAATCCAGGATTTCCGTGGCAAAAGCAGCATTCAGCAAGAAGAAAGTTCTTTTCGCTAGCAAATTGGGCTTAAATTTGAGGGAAAAACTCGTAAAGTGCTACATGTGGGGCATGGCTTTGTATGGTGCTGAAACGTAGACACTTCGGAAAGCACATCACAAATATCTGAAAAGTTTTGAAATGTGGTGTTGGAGAAGGATGGAGGAGATCAATTGGACCGAAATGAAATGAAGAAGTATTACAAACAGTCAAGGAGGACAGGAACGCACTACATACGATAAAGAGAAGGAAGGCTAACTGGACTGGTCACATCTCGCGTAGGAACTGCGTTCTAAAACCCGTTATTGAAAGAAAGATAGAGGGAAGGATATAAGTGGCTGGAAGACGAGGAAGAAGACGTAAGCAGCTAGTGGATGACCTTAAGGAAACCAGAGGGTACTGGAAATTGAAAGAGGAAGCACTAGATCGCACTCTGTGTAGAATTCGCTTTGGAAGAGGCTGTGGACCTGTCACAGAACAGACAACAAAACGAATGGATCAGTTATATATGTGTAACAAATCCGAGGAGAATGATGTGCATTTATTTTTCCTGAGTCCGTAGCCCAGTAGTTCGTAACCGGTGTGCTGTGAGCCTTTGCCTTACGTTTTGCGAGGCATTGAGTTGTAGATTAATGGACACAAATTTGCAGCCAAAAATGAACTAATTGCCGTTCACATTATTATACGTAATTGATTGCGTGTTTAGTAATTATTTAAATTGTGAAATGCTTACATTTGAATCTTGAAGCAGAAATTTTGAAAGATTATGGTAGCAGTTAGTAACATTGTTGGTGGTGTTACAACAGAGGCTATGAAGCACACCCCCCGCTCCGTGCAGGACCGCGTTTGTTGACAGAGTATTCTGTCACGAACGGTAAATAACTATATACGTTTGTGTACGTAAGGTGCTCTGTCACTCAGTCCTTACACAAGTTGTGTCGGGTGTAGTGCTCTTCCTTGGAAGAAATTTCCTTTGTTGCCATATTTTATACAGTAAGTGGCGTTGTTTAAAAATACGTGTACACATACATTTCGTTCTAATTATTGTGTGCCGAAATTTATGTTGTTTATACCGTGCGTAGATATTAAGTACAAATTCATCCGAACTAATGCACTGTTATTATTCAATATGTTTCTACATTACGGTATTTTATAAGTTATTCCAAAATGTTTCGATTCCTGTTGGGTTCATCCTCAGGGATACGCTCTAAAGTGAAAATTACGCAGTTATAATGGCAATATTTTACATGCAAAAATTGCCATTCTGAGTGTGTGCCGCTAAAATAAAAGCGAACCTCCTACACGCGTCGCGAACACCAAACTGTAAGAATTGCTGCCATTGTTGTCAGTTTTTTACCGTTAATGTTTGAGCTGTTGTGTCTCAATCCACACGTATCCCTAACATAATGAGTAAAATTTAACATGAAATTAATAAGTCATACTGGTCGATAATTACTGTAGTGATGTTTATAGCCATTTTATAAATAAATTACAACAGTAAAGGTAAAGCAGTCCCATTACAGGCCTGGACAGGCCCAGGGAATTCCAGGAGGTCGAGGCTCCCAGATTTCTAGACAATCGGCACATGAAGGTAGTAAGGTTGTCAGCGCTACGCACCGGCCGCGTTTACCCCCCAGGAAATATTCCTGGTACTCATTTCTGTTAGAGGCTGAGTCGACCCCAGGGCCATAGTGCGGCCGAAAGGATTATGTCAATGAAAAATTCCACTGACACCATCTGGAATCGAACCCGCGACCCTCCGGTTTTTAGTGCAGTGCCTCAACCAACTGCGCCACCGCGGCCCCCAGATTACAACAGTAGATTTCGCCAATACTGCGACATTTCTTATTCAGAACTGAATAAGGAAGTTTATGGATTCAGGGCTTGTCAGTTGTACCTGAATCTGGTCAATATCTGGCCGTATGTACGTGTTCAACTTTCCCAACATTAGTTTTTCGTTGTATCGTAGTCCTTCCCTCTTCTACCAACTCACAGTAGGTGTCGAGGTTGTTTATTTTCACTTGATCACACTCAGACACACACCACAGTCGGTAGGGCTTCTCTGGACGAGGGATCGCCCCGTCGTAGAGACCTCTACCTGACAACATAAATACTCCCAAGAGACAAACATCGATGCTGCCCGGTGGGATTCGAACCCACGATCCCAGCAAGCGCTCGGCCGCAGACCTTCGGTCTTAGACCGCACGGCCACTGGGATCGGCCTCCAACATTAGTTCGAACTTCAATGGAATCAGTGTCAGCTTCATGCTTTTCAATGTACTAGTAACATAATGCCATTAATCACGCGTGGCGCACTTACGTAATGCGTTCACTTATTCAGAATAATGTGAGGGTCTTAAGCATCAGAATAACAGACAGATGCTTTGAAATATACTGCTAATACATCGCACAATACGGCGTCCTTTAAGCGAGATGGATTTGTACAATCTTATTCAACTGAAAATAAAAACATTGGTACGGGGACGCTCTTGGAGCAACCAGGTTATATGTTTAGTTGTCGACTGAAAATAAGGAACGTCCAAATAAATACATGAAACAGTTTCAGTGAAAGTGTCGCTATTACTGGGCTACGAAATGTTCAGAGTTAGGGGTGTAGTTTCTACCCATCCTGTTGAATGTATGGTGGAATATTACTGTAATTTTGTACGAAAGATTGTAGAGGGAAACTTGTGCTTATTCACGCCACGGAGGTTTGTAATGGAGTGGAGGTGGATCTAAAGCTCCACTCATTCTTTATCCTTGTCACATGGAGATGAGCCATCAGCTCCACTCCGCGGTCGCTGTACCTCCGGTGATGTATTCCTAGTATCCATACAGGGGGGAGGCTGGGCGGGCTCCAGAGTTGGTCTGCACGCTTTGGAGGAGAGAAGAAATATCTTTCCACTGCCTGGACTCGAACCACGATTCTTCGGTTCTCTCTCCCCCCCACCAATAGCCTAAGTCATTATACCGACTGAGCTATCCCGTATCCATCTTTAAAGGCTTTCTGTTGAAACGAGCGACGTTGTTCAGTTCAGTGAGTCACGAACGTCGAATGGTCGAACGCTTACTGAGGTAAATTCTTTTCCATGTCAGAGAAAGAAACATTAATGGAAGGCACAGAAGGCTGTATTGTACTGCGACACTGTTTTAAACCCTTTAGCTTAGTTTTCTTGCGTAAAGAAAATAAGTTAAGATTTTAAGACCATAGTACTGTATGTGTTTGTGTGCGTCCTTGCAGCCATTCAAACAAGTGATAGATGTTCGCATAATGTGGTTTAAAAATGGTAGTAATTCCATTGGGGACCATCCGAACCTAATCTTTTTAATTTCTTACAAAGTTTAATACCATTATGGTGGAAGAATACGAGCTGCTGTCTGTGAAACTGTTTGGAAAAATGTTAACCTATACTGTGCCCTAAAACTTGCAGAGAAGAAATGCAAAGAAGAGTAAACTAAATAAAAAAAGTATTACTGAAAGTATAAGTGGAAATTCCATCATGAGACTTTTATATCCTTGTGCTATTTACGTATTTGCATTTCTTAGGAAAAAGGCAAATATTTGTGTTCATGCTCTGCCAGTTCACGTTGTAACTAACCTTGAGTATTGTTTAAGCAGTGCATCACATGGAAGCCATTCTTGCAGGGGAACTGCAGCGATCCCTGCACATACTGTAGAGGTACTAACTGACCAAACGTTCGGACCGTGACTGTGATGGGGAGTCATCACGCTGAGCGGTTTCCACGACAGCTGCATTATTTCCTCTTTTCCTCTACAAGCGTAGTGGAACGAACAGTAACGGACTCAGTTACGTTTCCTCTAGTATTATTTTCATTCACGGTCTGAAAGAATTGTTTAAGCTGATATCGAGCAGATCAGCGGAGTGTGGTTGCAGACCATTATACAATGGCTCTCGAAGTTCAACAGTGAAGGATCTGTATACGTGTACTTCCTAGTTTTAATTGGGCATGCGCTTCACGCCTTTGAAGGTGCAGCCACAGACGTAACATGGATTTTCTTCTTCTTTGGAGATAACGACGCCTTGTATATTTGTATGTACGGGTATGTGGTGGCGTTTCGGCGTGTCGTGCTGCTTTCATTTTCGGTACTGTCCTGTAAGGGTGCTGGGGTGCCTTGAAGATGGAGGCGGCATGCTACTGCGAATCATTTGTACCTACTATACCCACTTACACGGCGTGTTGCCTCAGAAAACGAAAATCTTCAGCAGCGCTGCTATGAGAAGCTCAGGTCTCGCGTGATGGTGATTGGTGTTCCATTATCCGATTTAATGGTCAATCTGAAAAATGTTATGAGGGTTACTGAATCACGGAGTGTGAGATTGACAGGGCATTTTGCATGCGTGAGAATATGGGAAATTCACTTTTGGTCAGGGAGTTCGAACAACGAGCCGTGGATTTGTGTTTCCCTTATACTAACGTAAAAGGACACACTACTGCCTCATGATAGGGTATAGTGTAGGGCTTTTGTGAATACGATAATGAACGTGCAGGTGCTGTAAAAGCAGGACATCTCTTCGTCAGTCTAGTAAACAGAATTTGCAGTTTTATATTTGCGTCCAGTTTTTTTATTTATTTTTTTTTATTTTATTTTTAGACACGGTATTTTATGAAGGCAGTGCGTTCCTCTGAAATGTCGGGACCCACCTGCAAGGGTGTAGGCCTACTGCCTGGAAACTCAATATAGAAAGAGTTAGTTCAGAAAGGAATGTTCCTGTAGTACCTTATGGCGCTTATTACACATGATAACTAAGTCGCCAGTGAAACTGTGTAAGGCTGTGTGAAGGCTGGCTAATTTTGAGGCCAAGGTTTACATCTACTGCAGAAGGCTCCGAAAGGCGATTCTGCATTGGTACTGTGACTCATGCCAGTGGTGAGATGGTGAGATACCAGACGGATTAAGTGTTTGGCTGAGAGAGGCTTTGGAGCTTTTCGCGTCTCACATATTTGGTGGAGTTTTCTTTTACCAATAGAAAATTACCTAACACGGGGTAAGACAACCAATTAAATATCATCTTATTTAAATCACTAATCCATAGACATCGAATTTATGTGGAAACATTGAAAGGAGTGCCTTTCCCTAACGCGCAACATTTATTTGTGATTTTTTGGACGGTGTAGACGTTTCATGAAAACATACGAAGAGAGGAATTATGTACAGAAGATCCAAAATGGGAAGGGTTTAGAAAATTGCAGGCATACAGTCCTGCGAGTTAGACTCTAAGAAATGTGATCGTCTGTGAAAGAAATTAAGTCTTTACATATCTCTAAGTGGGGCCGCGGTGGCGCAGTTGGTTGAGGCACTGCGCTACAAACCGGCAGGTCGCGGGTTCGATTCCCGATGGTGTCAATCGATTTTTCGTTGACATAATCCTGTCGGTCGCACTATGGCCCTGGGGTCGACTCAGCCTCTAACAGAAATGATAAACGCGGCCGGTGCGTAGGGCTGACAACCTTACCACCTCCATGTGCCGATTGTCTAGAAATCTGGGAGCCTCATCCTCCTGGAACCCTAAGGGCCTGTCCAGGCCTGTAATGGGACTGCACCTTTACATATCTCTAAAGTTCTGTTTTACTTTCTAAATACGTACAGTATAGGCAAAGAACGTGAAGTTTTTACTGGCCATGCCATGAAGGAATATTAGGAACAGTGGAGGTATGTCTCCACTCATTCAACTTCGACAGTAGGTGGAGGTGAGTGGTCAACTTCACGGCTCGACTGCTTTACCTGTGAAAAGTGGCCCCGGTACCCAGTGCATTAGGAAGCTGGGTGTGTCTCAGAGCCCATCTGTGCGTTTTAGAGGAGAGAGAAGTTCCTTACCGCTGACTGGATTCACACCTCAGATTTTCCGGCTGGTACCGTGGTTACTATACCGACTGTGCTATTCCGGCCTTTTTTAATTATTATTTCTTCACTTTGACATTCATTGTCCCTGTTGGCCTATATTAATAGAATGTATAAGAAATCAGTCAGATAGCGGACACTGTTTATTGCTCTGTTTAACCTACGTCATTAATAAACATTGTCGGCTATCTGACTGATTTCTTATATATTCTATTATTTCTTCAGTTTATCGACATAGAGTGAGTTGGTTACCATCAGTAGTTATCGCCAGTACTGTCTGCCTTTGAGAGTTGTAACTGTCGTTGCCTAGCTATCAGGCGACTTCAAAACACGCATACAAATAAAGCTAATGTTACTAATGTGTGTTGACTTCAGGGTGCTAATGAACGATACCCAGTCACGCATGAGCACTGTTTGCACAAAGCTTTTTACTTACGTGGTATTTCGAAATCCCCTCATATTCTGCTAGGAAAGTATGTTTTGTAGGCAGCAGTTTTACTATACTTAAAACCACATACATTCTGTTTTATATAATCAGAAGCTGGCGTGTTCTATATCTCCAACATTGAAAATAAAGAAAAGTTTCTTTCTCTACAGTGGTAATTTTTTTAAAAATTGTGGCATAAATCGTTATTTTCTGCTGCTCTTTCTCACACCTAAGTTTCACTGGACGTGATGGTGCACAGTCGCCGGATGTTTTAAATTTTAAAACCAAATTTTAGTCTCCTACAAATGTACTTGCTTTTGCTAATGTTTCCAGTAACGAAACTTACGTTCCTGAGTTCAGATCTTCGTAAATGCGTAGCTGAAATTTAGTATAAGGATTTCACCAAGAAGAGGTAAAGCTCCACGCATGCTTTTTATCTGCACTACACTCCTATGGACATTTGCTCACCCTCACCGCTCGCCTCAAAACGCCATTGGCCAGTGGTGTCGTACTGGCCACTCTTCTTGCCAGCGGCGGGTTTTCCTTGCCAGGTTCTGTTCGATTAGAAGGCTCTTCAATGACAGCAAGTGTCACAGATATATGATTTGAGCTGTGTATTTTACTTGCACGTTCTGGTCCGCTATGACAGTATTCCTGTGACAGCAAGTGTCACTGTGTCGTACGTGTTGCTAGGTATGCTTGCGGGTTCTATTCCACTAGCGCGGTATTTCTGTCACGCTGCGTATCGCCGTCTAATACTTATCAGTTAAGTGTTGCGTGTTCTGATACATTATCGCCACTTTGCTGGTTGTGCTGCGAGCGCCTGGGTGTGCTACAACCGGGCTGATATTCAAATAAATACTGCAGAACTGCAGAACTGCATTCTTGCCTCTGCCCTGGGGGTTGCTTTGTTACACGCAGGCCTTACAGTTAGTAGACGGTTTTGGTCAACTCCAGGCTGCGGTACTTCGTCCACATTCGGAAGAGGGCTTTACCCATTTGAGGCTGGGTGGATCCCAGATCTGCCGACGTGACAGTGAATTGAACCCGGGCCGTCCAGTCCCAAACTACTTTCTAGACTGGCTCAAATCTAGACCATGTTAACGTATGTTAATTCTAGGAAACCTCTAAGTCAACCTCATCCCTAAAAGTGACGTCTGAGTTCGTACTTTTATCTGCGTTATCCACTAGACATGAGTTACATGATAGGAAGGCAGAGTGAATAGAAGTATATCCAACTTGCCTTTATCTGCAGAGGAGTTCTTGTTTTTAGAGATGCATGTTTGTTTCAGTCTTTATTAATAACAACATAAGTAAAATAGCTTTACTATTTACTGTGAAAATCTTTAAATGTTTCAAGGTTTCAGATTTAATGGCCCGCTAGAGAATGACCCGCTACGCCGGTCATTCAAAAAATTCGCAACATAAGTACAAGAAGAGTAAACGAAATTAAAAGACGTTATGAGAATTTAATTGCATTGTCTTGATAGCAGTTTCGCACAATTTTACTCAAACTTCATGTGTTCCTACTTTTATATCTGCGCAAACTAAAGATACTTGTTTTGATGGCATTCATCCCATTATGCTTTCAGAAATCAATTGTAATATTTTGCCGTTCAGTTTTATTATATTCAAGAAGGCATGTTAATGTGTTTCGGTCTATAGACTGAAACACGTAACACGCATTGTTAAATATAATAAGATTGTGTCTTTGACAGTAAAATATATATTGCTGTTGATTAAAGATATGTGATCAGGCCCGAATAAAGGACTCGTTTTAGGGAAGCATGGAAGATCTTCACGTTTTGGTATTGTGTTTCTGTCAAGACGGTGAAATTGTGGGTTTTACCTTGTTACGAAACGTGTAGTGTAGATGTAGGTTGCGGGTGGAATATTTTTGGCATGTTGTAAATGGGTGACGAAGAAGGACTTTGGGAATACCTGAAATGATTTATGTCAATGCTCCATCGTATAGTACTCAAATAAATAGTAATAAACAAAGTAACAAGGAGCCCACACTGCGCTCGGTATGCGTCCCGTTAAGTAGGCAGAAACGGCAAAATGCGGCACGGATAGATTACATAAATATTTGTCTTTTGGGTTATTATTATATCGTGTAAAATTATATTGTTTCGACGTTTCGGATCAACTTGCTACCTCCATCTTAAGTGTGACTGAATTAAGTTCAGGTTGATGCTAAAGTGACTGGGAAGAGGAAATAGTCATTGGTGCGTGATCTAATGTAAAACTCACTGAGATACACAAACTGTTAGTCGAAACATTCTTTGGGGGTGATCTGTTCGTAGGGAAGTAAAAAAAATGAATTTTTTGCTGTAATTACCTCGTCAGCAATAGAGTTACTCTAGGTTACAAACTTCTAGCGTTAAAGGAAGTTTAGCAGATCGTAAGATATTCAGTTTAACCCATTGAAGACTAGTATTCAACTAAAACAAATATAGAACTTCAGTTCCTACCTCAAAGAGAATACAATATTTTTATAAGGATCGATCAGTTAATGCTGTTTAGGGAAATCATCAATATTTATTGTGGGAATCATACAGACCCCATACGAGTACATACACTGTGTGAGAAAATGGTAAGTTTCTTGATGTAACAGCAGGTGGTGCGTGTACCTAGATGGCATTGGGCTTCAAACGGTGCGTGTACCT
>BLKM01006134.1:0-13961 GCA_013340265.1 Coptotermes formosanus
ACTGTGTGGGCAGAACGTAGAATTTGTGAATGTTAAACCTGGCGGTACGTACAGTAACCACTGGGCTTTAGAGGACTGAATTTTCCACACAATACTCCGTCCATCAAAGGCACATTCAATGCTTTCAAGCCTGAAGTTACATCACGCCGGTTCATCACAGCAAACTTACCTGAGGCTACGAGTTTAGTCATTTGCTATGCAAACATCTACACATACAACAGGCATGCACGCACGCACACACGCAAACACCATGGAAACACCAAAGTAGGGAAAACGCACGAACTGACACAGAGCAAATAAGGACAGAGACGAACGTCAGTACATCCTCGCTCCTCCTCAGGCACAACAAGAATGCAGAGGGACGCCCCACATCACGGATTGTTTTGAAAGCAGTGCTGAGTTAAAGCGGCAGCAGCGTGAGGCTTAGAACTGACGTTCCTCTTGTATCGAAATTAATAGTGATTGATGGAGTAGCTGCAGTACATTTGTGTCTTACACAGGGTGTGCTTTACTTCACCTTTGCTTTTTAACGTTTGTGAGCAACGCAATGGGCACAAGTGTGCGACGAGGCTGTGTTTGTCTCGGTAGATGGCTATACCGGGTGTCCTACGAAACCCCTTCCAAATTTTAGACGATATTTCCTTGGCTTGTTTTGAGTGACACATTACGTGGTGACGTATTCGTGTTTTAGATGTCGTTGTGTCAGTAAGGGTTTTGAGGCTGACAGAGCAGTGCGTGTCCAGTTTAGTCTCTGGCACTTACATCCTGCCAGAACATCACCTTGACGTAAATACAGTCGCAAAAACGTCAAACATATCCGTCGGTACCAAGGCAACTTTTATGATAAGCTTCTTCTCACTTAAAACATGTTCCGACTGTAACAGCTGTCTTTAGGCACGCGCTCGAAGTGTGTAAACAGCGCAAGTAAATAGGCTAAGAGAAGTTTTATTCAGATCGTAAAGCTTTGGCAGCGGTGTGGTGGCGGTCTGCTCCTCCGCTTCGTGTTAGGGTGATCGGTGCCCGACGTTTCGGGGCTCACGATTCTCAACTTCGACTGCGGAAACGACCAAGAACGATAAAAATACGCGCTACTAAATTTTTAGTTGTGCTGACGTAAAGTTTTGCCTCCTCACAACGCAGAACAGCGCGTCACACTTGTCCTGAGGTCACGTCACACCAAGTCGCAAGTGACCGGTGCAGTCAGTGCCATGCGACACTGTGGACTGTAGTCACCAGCGCCTCTTCAGGGCATTCTAGGAGGGGAATCACACAGGAAATTGACTCTTTAGTCAGTGCGACACACGGTCAGGTGTTCAGTTCGCTGACTGTGGGGAGACAGGGTAGCTCAGTCACAACAGTGCCTGTTAAGGTCTAGACGACTGAGGGATCGCTGTTCGCCTCCGGGCAAAGGCACGGTTTGTATACTTCTCCAGGGTCAAGACGCACTCTGGCACCCACCCAGCCCCTTATTCTGGGTTCATCAAGGGCTTTTCATCGTAGGTAAAGCGGCCGCAACGTGAAACTGACCTCTGACCTCTATATAGTGCTGACGTTAAGGATGACCGCAGTTATGCCTCCACACCGCCATACACCTTCATGGATTACAAAAGGACATCTTTACTTTTACTATAAACACACTTGCCATCTGCGATGTGACGCCGTGTAGTCTGGTAAAAGGCTATCGACGTTTCAGAGTAACCTTCTGCCTTGATCACAAGTATAGGACTAAGTGCGGGGACCGTCACGCCCGCGGTGCCCTGCAGTGTTAGTTACACTTAGGCACAGAGCAGCGGCACCCTGTCGGCAATACAGCAGCCTTCACTTCCACGCTCTCTACCAACTGCTAGCGACTGTGCCTGCTACACGTACAGCCGCACCAGTGACAACTGGGGCACGATAAAGGCGGCATGTCTGCAGCTTATCGCACTGTCTCGTGATTGGTCCCCTTTCCATGACGTCACGTACGTGCATCGGACAGTGACGTTTCTATCCATGGTTCTGTGTCTGGACACGGAAGCACGCAGCAATGTCCGTACATTTGTGCCCTCAAATTGGGCTACCCAGCATCTTCTCGAAAAAAAGGGGCTTGGGGGACAGCCAGTGCCCCAGCTTGTTGTGTGATTTTAGCCCATAAAGGCGAGTTAAGTTTACGGTAACACAATGCAAAGTTCCTCTTCTCTTTCCAATGCAAAAGACAGCCTGTGGGTATGAAGATGGCTGCAAGAGTATTGAATAATTATCGAACAGCCGACAAGGGGTGAGGATCTTGCTCGAGTTTTGAGAGGGGAGCTAAAGGTGGTTTTAAGGCTTGCGGTTCCACTGCAGTTGCTGTCAGACCACAGCCTTCTGTGTAGCGTTAACTGCGCCTGCCGAGGTTTCTGAGGAATATGCTGCCTCCATCTTCAGAGTTGAGGTAAAGCAAGTCCTTGGACTCCTGAACGTGAAGATGACAGGTTCTGCTGAAACGTCTGTCTGCCAACAAGCCAACGTCTTGTCAAGGCGCAGACGGCATTAGTATGTGAATTGTTTCGCAGTGTTTAGGGACGTTATACTAGAATAAATGGCTCAAGGTTAGGTGCAGCACAAACTGGTGTGAAATTTCAGGTAAAGTAAAAGGCGGGAAATTTCTTGAACAGCTGAGTTACTGTCAGTTTATCTGCTCACATATATCAACATTCTAAAGCCCAGTGGTTACTGTATGTACCGCCAAGTTTAACATTCACAAATTCTACGTTCTGCCCACACAGCGTGTTTATGTGTTTTGTGTGGATCTCAGAACAAACAGCGATTATTTCCCTATACAGCATTAACTGACTGGTTTTTATAACCGAGACGGAGTGTTTACTGCGCGGTATGGACTGGGTCTTTATGTATAGAATGAATATTAATTTGCCTTCAAGCATGCGTTCCGCGGCTCCTATTTCAAGCCACTGCTGTGAACATTATAAACTCCTTCTTATTGTTTTTCTTCATACATTCTTATTTTCGGCAGAAGGACGAGCGGCGAAGCCTGGGAACTTCCTAACAAAGTCTAACTTTTTCTCCTCTCCCGCCGCCCTTCCATAATATAACAGGGTCCCTCACTGCTCTCTTGCTGTACATTTTCTCCCTCCCTCTCTTTCTCTGCCTGAGTGCTGTCTGCAAGTGCTTGAGCCAGGGCAGACACATGTATGTGTGACTGTTCTCCCAAACCCTGCCCTCTGTTGCCGCACAGTTCACTGCAGCACCGAGCAGGCCTGCAGTAGATATGTTACATCGGCCGGTGCCTCTCCCAGACATCTTTATGTCCGAATCCCCTCGAACAGCGTGTGTCTGAGAGAACAGAAGCAAAAAGTCGTCTATTGATTTAAGCGCTAGGCCGATAGTTGCTGATTCATGACATCCAGATGTCTATCTTATTAGAGGCTGGTTCTTTGCTAGCGCCATCATATAGCCGGTGTTGAACGTCAGGTCCCACAGCTTACAGTACACTTGGGAGTGAGGGAGGGATGGAGGGAGGGAGGGAGGGAGGGAGTCTTGTTTGCTATGTACACGTGTGCGCCCTTCAGCAGTACTGGACAGCTTAGTCAGGTTGTGACTAGGCGGGAAGGAAAACTGTGAGCGTTAAAGGGGAACTTGTCAGGGGGCCCTCCGAAACGTCGCAAATTTGTGTGACACGGTGCATTATGCTACAGACTACTTCCCACGGGCACACAGTGGCGAGTATGATGCGTATTGCGGTGTGGGTTAAGGACACGGACGGTAGAGTAGCCGACAGGAATAAGCGAGGTTGGCGTGTGACGAAGAACTGCAGGCAGAAGGATTAACGCTTGAGAAAGTAAGGACTGGTCACTGCCACGCCATCTCTTGAGTGGAAACACCTGCTAACATGCAGCTTGTGATGGCAAAGTGCTGTGGGTCTAGCCCCGCTTTCTGTTTTTGCATAAGGTAGTGTTTGTTTTGTCCGAAACGTCGTTCAACGGAGCGCAATTTTGCATCAATCCATGTAAGGCGCTGCAGCCCCTTCTGGGTCCTGGTCTCCTTCAAAAGGCGCCTCTATTCTCCTCTGTCCCCAGCTCGTAGCCTCCATCCGCCTACTGCTCGGACCTGCAATGCGTCCCTTCGGACGATGTGCTCCCGTCTTCTTCTTGGTCTTCCTACTGATTTTGTGTCGTGGAATTTTCCATTAATAATCAGTTTTGGGGCCCTTCTTCTTCCATTCTCATTATGTGTCCTTCGAATCCTGGTCTACTGATTTTGTTATCACTCGCGGTATTCAGACGTTCGTAAAGACTATAAATATCGTTACTGCGTCCAGGATACCAGCGCCATTTCTCTTGTACTGGGCCGTGTGCACTTCTTAATGTCTTCCTGTCAAATGTGTGTTGCGTATATTCTGTCATTTGTGTTAGGGTCCGCGTTACAGTTCCGTTACACAACGCTGGCCTGGTTGGATGAAGATTGCACACCTGCACTGACTGCTACCAGTGGTAAGGTACCCTGCCCTGCTTTTATTCTCAGAGAATGTGCTATCTACCGGATCTGAAACCTCATGCAAAGAAGGCGAGTCTCTCAGGCGCACGTCGACTGTATAGCGGACGTTCTGCCCCGCCCGATGTTTCCAGCTAAGGCAGTGGTCGCTTCATCTGACACGCACTCAGACCCCCGCCTGCTGCTGTGACGCTGCTGCCCGTTGCTCGGCGTGTCTGAGTTTCGTGGCGCGCCATACACGCGGACCTGCGCCGTGATGATGGTGCAGATCTGTCTGCCATCCCTGACCACTTGTTACGTTCGACACCTTTTCAACACCTCGTTAAAGTCCCGCGTCTCTTCGTCTGGACCCCAGAAACAATCACCGGCTCATCAATTACACGCGTATTGTAGTCGGCTGCTTCAGCACTTGCAGCTAACAGTAGCGGGAAGACAACACTGATTGGGCTACGGCGTAGACAAATCACCAGGTCACCAATATCTTATTTTGACTTTAGGATTTCTGTATGCTAAGTTATTTAAAAGGTGGCGGGTTGCAGTCTATTCCGGATGCTGGACATTCCTAAGAAAGGTGTTTGTAGCTTCACTCGTCCCTCTGAGAAAGACACTGGTGTAAGGTCATTACTTTATGTGACAAATTGCATCAGTAGTGCAGAGTCACAATGACGACCGGCAGCGCAGCGTTCGCCGCCACTCCAGTTTGCAGTGAGTCGGGGTCCACGCGTGCCAGTTCACTGTACTGCAGCTAGCACTGTCTGTGTTCTCACTCGCCTGTTCACAGAGGGCACTGGCAATGTTCTCCCTCCGCTCGCTGGCACGCGTCACTTCTGTCGTACGGACTGTCTATTGCACATTGAAGTTCTGCTGGCTTTATAAGTTAAGCGAACCGACAGGAAGTGACTAGCGGCGTTTGTCAGATAAAATAATGATGCTTAACTTAGCTGTTGACCAGCGTTCCCCCATGCAGAGTAGCACAAACACTTGACATGATGTCACGACGTTTCTGTCATTCACGTGCATCTTTACATAGTCGGTGCGACAAGTGCGAAACGAAATGCCCCACTGTTCATCACCAAAACACTGATCTCAAAATATCCTCACACTGAAAGTATCATGCCGAAAAAATAAACTGTCCGTGGGTATCCCCTCTGATGCAGCATTTTGAAATAGATGACGAGGCGAGTTATGTTATGTGTGTTGCCAAGAGCAAGAAAATTATACGCATTTGACGTCTGCAGATGTGAGGTGAGTATCTCCCTGTCAGTACCGTGAAGTGTTACGAAAATTTGGAGGTATAACTCCACTCACGTATAACCTCGTGAATGGGTGGTCAGCTTCACGTTCTGGCCGCTTTAACTCGGGAAAGACCCTCAAATACCCATTTAAGAGGAGGCTATGTGGGCCCCGGGGCCAGTCTGCAAAGTTTGGGGACGAGAAAAATTTGACCCCACCTTCAGCATTCGAGCCACAATTCAGCGGGCGTCCGGCGCGCACACCGGGCAGTGTAGTGACTGGGCTGCTGCGGCTGTCATAACAAAAGTAATAATAACAATAACAATACTAATAATAATAGGTTTCGACCTTCGGAACATGACGCCGTGTAACTTGGCGTATTTCCTGCTGTGGGGCCCCTTAAGTTCTGCAAAAAACACTTGATTTTTCCCCCGTCCACTAAAACACGGCTGTTACCAATTACCATCCTGGAACACAGTTATGTTAATATAAAATCAAAGGAAAGTGGGATGATTCTGACAGGGGGTTTGGACACAGCGACGCGTTATTTCACGTAAGTTAAGTATCAATTCCGAAATCAGTCAACAACCTGTGCGTGTTTATGGAAGGGTCAGCGTCACCGTGTCGTGCAGTCAGTCAGTCGGTGACGTAGCGATAGCGTACTGCACAGTAGTTAGTAACATTACAAAGTGTTGGTGTCCAGCTAGCTGTTTTATCGACTGTGCAGTTCACTGACTCGCAATGCGGCCTGTGGCTCGCGGTGCATGCAGTCCTGCGCTGCCTTCGAGGAACCGAGCGCAAAAGTAATGGAGATTTATCCGCGCGGCTGTACAGCAGGTGATGGACAAGTGGCCTACCATGCTGAGAGAATTCCACAGGGCAAGAAATGCTACCTTGAAATGTGGCGTGCCTGTCCAGCCTTCATTTCTTTGTCCGCATTTCAAGCCGTCATGTTTTATCACCCCGGTGTAAATAACAGTACTTTTAAATTTTTTGAAACAAGTTTGCAACACACTGTTCTTTAAAGAAAGAAAAAAGTATATATATGTATATGCATGTGCGTATGTATTTAAATAAAGACGCTGTGGATTGCAGATGCAAGGGAACACAACCTGCGTTAAGTACAACAGACACGCCCATTCACATGTTAGACCATGAGCACATTCCGAACGGCAGAAAGAACCTACTTCGAACAAAGGAAAGATGGAGAGACCAACACTCATACAGAGAGGAAGCAGAAAATAACTTGTATCCTGTTATGACGACGACACGATGGCGACACGACGGCGATCCTTAGACCATTGCTTGTGCATTTCACATGACGTTATCATGTTATCATGTACTTAATTCTCGTAACTTATCCTCAAGACAAAGTTGTTTAATTTTCACTAACAGTTCATAAACCGTCAGACCACTTAAGAATGTGCGTGAAATAGCTGAGGGCTTTAGCAATT
The DNA here is from genome assembly GCA_013340265.1 of Coptotermes formosanus. NCBI lineage: Eukaryota > Metazoa > Arthropoda > Insecta > Blattodea > Rhinotermitidae > Coptotermes > Coptotermes formosanus. Next base: position 7,158 of record BLKM01006134.1, read on the forward strand.
TAAAGAAGAAAATTAACCAGAATTTTATATAAATATCCAGTCCGTACCGCGCAGTAAACGCACTTCGTCTCGGCTATAAAAACCAGTCAGTTAATGCTGTATAGGGAAATAATCGCTGTTCCTTCTGAGATCCACACAAAACACATAAATACACTGTGTGGGCAGAACGCAGAATTTGTGAATGTTAAACCTGGCGGTATATATATAAATATTCAGTCCGAACCGCGCAGTAAACACACTCCGTCTCGGTTATAAAAACCAGTCAGTTAATGCTGTATAGGGAAATAATCGCTGTTTGTTCTGAGATCCACACAAAACACATAAACACACTGTGTGGGCAGAACGTAGAATTTGTGAGTGTTAAACCTGGCGGTATATATATATATAAATATTCAGTCCGTACCGCACAGTAAACACACTCCATCTCGGTTATAAAAACCAGCCAGTTAATGCCGTATAGGGAAATAATCGCTGTTTGTTCTGAGATCCACACAAAACACATAAACACACTGTGTGGGCAGAACGTAGAATTTGTGAGTGTTAAACCTGGCGGTATATATATAAATATTCAGTCCGTACCGCACAGTAAACACACTCCGTCTCGGTTATAAAAACCAGCCAGTTAATGCCGTATAGGGAAATAATCGCTGTTTGTTCTGAGATCCACACAAAACACATAAACACACTGTGTGGGCAGAAATAGAATTTGTGAATGTTAAACCTGGCCGTACGTACAGTAACCACTGGGTTTTAGAGGGTTGAAATTCACACCCTGCTCACGCTTCAAGCCTGCAGCGAAATATTTGTTGACTTTCCCGAAGACTGTAGCTGTATGTTGGACTTTACAGTGTAACGTCACGTTAATGGCCTCAGCTGCCGAAAAACAAGAAGCCCTTGAGAATTAACGTTCAGTTCAAAATATGTTGGGCAATGTGAAAAGTACATAAGTAAGCTAATAAATAAATAATCGACATATGTTTGACTGATATCTGACAAGCAGGCAACACTCTAACTCTCACTATATGAATGTAGAAATTCAGATTATATAATGTAAGTTATGTGCCGCTAATTTTTTTCTGATATGTACATAAAATCTGAGAGTCACGTGGCTTTTTTTAAATGCCAATGCAGGTCCAAGAAATATGCCGAAGAAACAAATGTGAATGTTTTTGCGCCCCGTTTCCGTGACTGCTGTGTCTGACAACGTCTGTCCTTGCAGAGACGTCCTACGTCGCGGTGCACTGGCCGGCCACCCTTAGGTTTCCGTTTTGCTGTCGGTAAATGTGACACGAGTCGCTCAATAACGCGCTAAACTAGAAGCGCCACAGGGCGGCGGCTGATAGAAGTCTTAACTCACAACGAATCCGCCAAACTGCCCCCCCCCCCCCCAACATGGCCGACGGCCGGGGGGACACGGACAACTTTATAGTGAGTCCGGATGACACCCCTGGGCTGGACATAAATTGCTTTCACCGCCGTCCTGATTGCATACCGCCACGAAATGCATTGTTAAGGAGAGTGACTGGGTTAGAGATTAATGGAGCCCGTCCACGGGAGGCGCGAGTGTTTTCTCAAGCCGTCCCTGTCTTAATACCATGTAACACAGCACGCATCCTGGTGGCAGCTTTCTTAAACCTGTGAGAAAACAATAGGATATCATGCTGCGTCTTTGATCTAACCGCCAATACATTTTCCTTTCAAAATTTTTTCTTTAATCCTTATTTTACTCTTGTAATGCATAAAAAAATTTGCGGGAATTGGTATGTTACAGACTTGAAACAAGAATTGGTTTGCTGTTTTTTGTTCGTTTCTTCTCAGATGGACCGGTTCCACACCGACTGCCGTTTTATTGTGTTACTGCGGTGTCCCTCGCGGCGTGCTATCACGTGACCAGGCATTCCCTCCACTTGCAGGTTACGTTCGAAGAGCCCGGTAGCTACGGCGCGCATGTGCCCGGTAGAAATCTTGTTGCTGCTGGGATGTGAAAACATGGCCGATGTTAAGTGGGCCCTTCTTACTGCAGCATTGCGCATCCAGCACACACGGAATGTGGCTGTGAATGTACTGCATAAGCAGTCTAGGACAGCCGACAAGGGGTGTGCCTTCTCCTTGGGGTTTGGGCGAACTTTAGCAGGCATGTGTTCTGGGATATAATTTGCTGCCGCCGTTTCGGAGAAGCTCATTGCTTCCAGTTTCTAGTTTTCTCTTCCTTGAAGATGGAGACTACAAACGCCTTCGAAAGCCGCTAACCAGTTAGCCGTCAAGACTGCGTGCTGCTGCAGACAGTTCCACTGGTCATAAGAACACCGTCACACGTCTGCAGTTCCTGTAGACTGCACACCAGGTGACGCAGGACCTGTTATCACTCCTTACCAGCAGCAGCAATTGAGTGATAAGGTTTTAATCCGATACCTAAATCCAGGACTCCGCGGGCACTAATTTAATTCAAGACAGTTCATCAAATGAGACAAGTAACTAACAATAGGTGGAAGGCATATTTGAAAGTCGCACGGAAGCTGGTGTAACCCAGCGGGGCTTCCCATTGTGAGCCCCCCGTGGGGCACCCCGCACTACAGTAGCGACAACAGGTCACTTCATTACCGCAACGCCAGCGGGCAAAAGTGAATTATGTGCAATACGCTGTGCAAGTCTGCAGCATGGCGTCCCAATGCCCGAGCACTGCTTTGTACAGCGACGTTAGCGTGCAGCCACTGTAGCTGTGTCCGTGTGTGTGACGATCACTACATCAGCTGCGGTCCTGGGCTGTGTCACGTCAACGGAAGGCATTCATTCCGTTGGAAATATCCTTAAAATAGTGCAGCTGATAGCAGTAACAGGCAGGAATGTAAGTCAGGGGGCAGTCGGCCTGTGCTGATGGTCAAGCAATTAGAAGTCTTTCGTGGGAACCGGATGTTTGGTGCCGTCTTCACTAGAGCCCTCTGTCGGGCGGCACTGGTACTCACATGAACCCAGTAGAGAAGATCAATTATAATATTATCCCCGCTGTACCCCTGCACCTCCCAAGCTTCTCTGCGCACTGATCTCTCTGCTAGAGCGTCACGTGCAGGTTTCACTGTAACTTTGCCTGATTTTGGTAACGGGCCGTTAAGAAAATGAACGGCTGCTGAAGAGGCGGATGAGGCAAATTGCTTTCCGACGGGTTCTATGACCCCCCCCCTGGCCTTGTATCAAACGGGTTCCAAATAGGTTCTGTGGCCCCCTCCCCAGCCTAGTATCCAAAAGGTTCCACCCAAATTCTATGACCCAAAGGTTTCTCGTTGAATAGGTTCTAGAATCGCTGTTTTTCTAGGATAAAACGATGGGTATGAGAAGGTGCGTGTTAGTGTCTGTCTAGTCTGAGGTTGAGAATTCGTGGAGTTTTACCTCCACTCCACATTTCGTAGGCAACATAGGTTCCGAAGAACCATGCGTTGTGATCAGAGAGTGAGAATGGTCAACCTCTTTCTCGGAAATACGATATTTGATGAAGTTCTGCTCAGTTTCATAGAACAATACTCAGCAACAGATTGGACCGAAACGTCGTTCGACTAAATAGTACTGGGGTCACCGAATGAAGAAGAGTGGACAGGGAAGGGCAGTTAGACACAGGGAAAGGTTTTTGACTGACAAACTGAGTGTGAAGGGGCCACGTGAAAGGGTTAGGGATATTCAGGAAGATAATATTAAAATGGAAGTTAAAGAAACTGGGCTGTGGGTGTTCAGTCAGCTTTGTTATGGCGAAGTGTGGCAGGTTCCTGTGGACATGGCACCCCGGACAAACGGAATTCTCCTCTGCACTACCCCGACAGCGCAGCTCTGTATCTCCTTTGTCAAAACTGAAGCAATTTTTGGCTTGCTGCTCAACTGTCAGTTTCCCATCGAATTAGTAAGGTCTTCTTCTTCCTCTTCTTGTAGTTTTGTGTTTGTATTGGTAGTTTCGAATTCACCCGAATTTCTTTAAACTGGCGGTTACTATATTTACCACACGCAGTATTTATACAAATGTCAGAACTTGTGTTAACCCTGAGTTATACACCTTAATAACAAGTGTTTAACAGCGCAGTGTTGCGATATAACTACCAGTCATGTGGTTACAGCCATGGCTCAGCCGGTATAGCGGCTGGTTACGGGCTGGGCGGTCCGGGGATCGAATCCCGGTTGGAGCGAGATTTTTCACGCTCGTGCAGACCAGTTCTGGGCCACCAATGGCTACCTGCTCCCTTCCCAGGGGGTAGAGCGGTCGGGGCGTGACGTTGACCGCCACACCATCTAATGCCGAGGTTAAAGAAAGAGTGGAGCTATAGTTTTGATCTCCCTGTGGGTCTACATGGGCTGTTGCAGGGCGCACATTACCTTTAGCTCTATGTAACGTGCGACATAAGCCACTGCTGCCCTCGCCACCTCCCGTCAGCACATCCATTTGTTCTCGTGACGTCAGAATCCTCTCGCTGCAGCGCCCGGAGACCGTAACTTCTTTTTTATATATTTTCACCATCAGCTACCTGGTGTCAGTCTTTTGTTTCCTCCAGGCCGACTCCGGCGTGGAATGGGGGCCCGCTGGAATGGAGAGGTGTCGCAAGTGGCGTACTGAGTGCAGACGTAAGCACACTTCAGCAGGGCGTTCTTTACGTTCAGACTGTCCCGCGGTTCCGCTATACACGCCTGGGCCAGTATGTAACTACATGTGGGCGCTAAGAAATTACAGCCTTCCGTGCGTCGGTTTTGGTGAAATTCATAACACCCGAGATGTGCGCTGTTCTGGGATGTTACGCAGTGTCGATTGGTAAGCCTTTACCGACGTTTCGGACAACTTATCCGTCCAACATTCAAGGGTAAAGAAGTCCTTTTCTTCTTGGTCTTCTTCAGCCTTGAAGATTGGAGAGATGTGTTGTTCCGAAACGTCGGTAAATGATCACCACTCGACGCTGCGTAATATCCCATAACAGCGCGAGTCTTAACATCGCGGTGGAAGCCCGAAATCGTATCTACCCAGCAACACTGTGTGCAGACTTCGCGCGTAAAGCGCACGTAATGGGTCGAGGGATGTGCTGCTTCGGGCAAAACCTATGTGGCTGTCCTAAGTGAAGTGCGGCCGATGTGCACCCGTTTCCACTGGACGCAACAACAGGCACTGAAGCTACGGGCGGCTGTGCCACGCCGAATGTCGTCCTACGCGCTCAGAAAACGTGCAAACCGCAAACACACTCTCACCTGCAGCCTCCAAGACCTTCCCTGCGCCGATGTTCACAGAAATGACGGTTCGACTGCTGTTTATGAAAACGACATGTGTGGGGGATTTTGTGAAATTTCGACGAACGGTTTGGTCTCTAGTACTAGGTTACGGACAGACGGAAGGACAGACTCGTTTTGCGTATAAAGCCGTGCATAATATATATCTAGCGAAATGCTGCACAGTGGCGTTCGGGGCCCTCAGGTTCTGAGAACGTCTGGGTCCAAAACAAAGAGGGGACGGAGCGGGCGGGTAATTTCACATAATGAGCAGAGCTGGGCGAAACGTGCAGCACGCATGGGAGAAATGAGAACTGGGATATGCCTTGTGGCCGGAGCGATTTAGGAAACCGAAATGTGCTGTGTACGATAATATTAAAAAAAGGTAAAGCAATCCCATTACAGGCCTGGACAGGCCCTGACTGTTCCAGGAGGCTGAAGTCCCCAGATCTATAGAAAGTCGGCACATGAAGGTGGTAAGGTAGCCCTACGCACTGGCCGCCTTTACCCCCCAGGACGTATTCCTGGTCCTCATTTCTGTTAGAGGCTGATTCAACCCCAGGGCCACTGTGCGGCCGGAAGGACTATGCCAATGAAAAATTCCAGTGACACAATCGGGAATGGAACCCGCGACCTTCCGGCTTGTAGCACCGTGCTCCACCTCGTGACCCAAGGTAATATTAAAAAGGAATCTTAAATTGCGGTCTGTAGTTGTGTGACTTGGATTCATGTTGATACCGACAGAACACACACACAGGCTTTGTTAAGATGAATGACCATTCAGTTAGTGTAAGTCCGTCTGTCGCTGCCACAGTACCACTGCTTGTTGCTTTGCTGCTCACATAACAACCGTGTCGGTACCAGCACTGCGGAACACGTGGCAGGGGTGTCCAGCAGAGGGGCTGAGGAGACAAATTAGGCGAGCGCCACGCGTTACCGAAGTACAATATTGTTTCCCCAGTTCAGAGCTTCCTGTTTCTACTCTAGCACCTGCTGACGGTCAGTCCCAGCTAGTTGCGTGTTTCCTCTCTTTACAACATCCCAAGTTGCTTGCGAAATGTGACACTCGTTTCGGGGCATGATGTACCGCTGTGTTAGGCGGCACCTGAAGTGTTTGTTGGATACAGGCCGCGCGAAAATCGGATTAAAATAGAGCAAAATTCTGTACATAATATAAATCAAGGCAAACGCGCTTCAAAATCAAAACAAATATGGCAATGCTGTCAATGTCTGTAGTATGCCGAACCAGTGGATGAACAGCCCTTTGAAAAGCCCTGATTCTTGCCACTGCCACGTGGGCAAGTGTCCTAAAATACGCATTCCATGGTTCGTCTGAGCAAAGTTGAGCCTACGTCAGTAGTTACAATTCAGTGCAGCTTGCAGGCGTTTGGTTATCAAAACCGCATCAAACGTTGTTACTGTGCCCCCTTGTAACCAAAAGTTGTTACTGTGCCCCGTTTTAACCAAACGTTGTTACTGTGCCCCGTTGTAACCAAACTTTGTTACTGTGCCCCCGTTGTAACCAAATCTTGTTACTGTGTCCCATTTTAACCAAACGTTGTTACTGTGCCCGTT
>BLKM01006136.1:0-27834 GCA_013340265.1 Coptotermes formosanus
TAATAATAATAATAATAATAATAATAATAATAATAATAATAATAATAATAATAGTAATAGTAATAGTAAACTCTGGTATAAACATGTACCAAAATCAGTAGAAACAAGTCAAATGGGCAAGGTAACCACATTATGGAATCAACAAGTGCAAACCGACAGAACCATCCCCAACAATAGACCAGACATCATAATCCGGGATAATGAAAAAGGAACATGTGTACTAATTGACGTAGCAATTCCGGAAGACAGAAATGTGATAAAGAAAGAAGCCGAGAAGATCCTAAAATATAAAGACCTCATAACAGAAATACAGCGCATGTGGAATGTAAAAACAAAGGTAACGGCAGTTATAATACGAGCAACTGGAACCATTTCAAAATCCTTCAGAAAATACTTGAGCAGCGTAACGGGAAAGCACGATATCAAGGAACTACAGAAAACGGCTATATTGGTCACAGCACACACAATGCGGAAAGTGCCAATGTAGAAGCACAAAGGAGTTTAATATTGAAGACAGCGTTATATGCGCCATTAATAGTATGCGCGGAATAGCTGCGACACTGTGTACCCTAGAAACATGGTTTGTTTCAAGTATATAAGTGTGAATACCCTGCATAAAGGAGACGATGATTATTATTATTATTATTATTATTATTATTATTATGATAAGGGCAACTGGAACCATCTCCATATCACTCAGAAAATACCTGAGCAACATAACGGAAAAGCACGATATCAAGGAACTACAGCAAAAAGCTAATTGGGCACTGCACTCATACCGCGGGAAGCGCTGATGCACAGTACAAAATGTTCCTCGCGTGAAATAGCGTTACATTTACCATAACTGCAACTGCAGAATAGCTGCACTATTGTATACCCTAGAGACATGGTTTGTTCCTGATGTATAGCTGTAAATACACTGTATAAACGTGGTAACAAATAATAATAATAATAATAATAATAATAATAATTCAGATCAATTTAATGGGAACTCATTAACGTGCAGACTTAACAGCACAAGTGCCTACTATAAAGATAGCAAAAAGACAAAATAAAACACGAAAGCAGGACAAATACACAAAAGTAAAACACTAAACAAACAAACAAACAAACAAACAAACAAACAAACATTACAAGAAAAAAACAATATTAAAGAGGTACTGCGGCAAAAAACCTAAACCCTGAAAAATCAAAAGTAAGTTGATTTAAAAATGTCACAGTGTAGTGCAGAATTGTTTTAAAGAAGTAATGGGTTTACTTAAGATATTGATGTCTTTGCACACATGGTTATCAGGCGAAACATGTCCAGAAGACGGACAGTTTGTAGAAGTAGCAGTAAACAGGGAGGAGTTGTCAAATTACGAGGAAGAATTCGAATACCAGTAATAGCCACACAGACGGGAAGCATTTTGAACCTGAATAAACATAAATAAACAATAATGCATCAAGATGAAATCTTCTGTTGTGCAGGGTATGCAGCTTCAGAGATTTAAGAAAATCCTCCTAAGTAACGTGGTCATGAGTAAAGAAACGATTTTGATGTAGGGCTACGAACTTTTGCTAAATTCGTTCCAGCCTTTTGCCATTAGCAGACCTTAAACAGCTTCATGCAGTTGAAGCATACTCACGTTTGGGTCTAACTATTGTTAAATACAATATTCATAATCTATGAAGGGTGGGAAAGAAATAGATTATAGTTCGTATTAAGCCCAGCGTCATTTGCATGGAAATTCAGTTTTGAATCAAGTTTACCCCAACATCTTTCCTAGTGTCCATATGGATTACAAAAAATCACATACTTTACAAGCGTAAAAAACAACATCTGCTTTCCTAGCCAAGGCAATAATTCTAGTTTTGCTAACGTTTAACTTCACGAACTTAGCACTACACAAACCTAGTTTAGGCCTACGTTAAATATCAGACTGCAGCAGAGTTCAGTCGACAACGGAACTTATATCACTAGAATTTTTAACGTCATCTGCATATAACAGAATGCAGGTATCGGGCTTGACAACACTTATGTCAGCAAAGAATACGCTGACATAACGAAATTTAGTAAAAACCTGACCACGAGAGTTGTTTGTGAATAGGCACTGAGTCAGACCCAAGAGGTAGGTTGAGGTGTAAACTGCATCACTTTTTAATTTTGAATAAAAATAAAAGTTTGGTAGAGACAAATCTCTCTCTCTCTCAGTCAAAATTAGGAAAATTTAAATCCCCAATCAAGAGAGCACTTTGATTCTTAGTATCAATATATTTCTCCAAACAACAAAAATATTTAGAAATAACGTCCAGTTTGTTGTGGGGGGGGGGGGGGTAACATTTATTAACAATGAGCAAACTGCGGCTGTTTTGGTGGAATTTTGGACCCAGACGCATTCGTCATAAAAGTGTAGATCACACCTGCGTTTAAAGGTACGAACTCTAGACGAAACGGTTATTAGAACACTACCACCACCCCTAGATTTAATGCTACTGACCCTATCAGAACAGAAGACAGTGGAAAGGACCTGGAAATAATTAAGTGACCGAAGCACATGTCATTTAAAAATGTCTAAATTAAACATATTATTTGAATAGCCATGGAACATGCATTATCAAACAGTTCAGTTTGTTTGGTCCTAAGCCCTCTAACATTTTGATAAAATAATTCGAAAATAGTTTTTAGATTGAGTATCAGACATGGAAAAAGCACGAACGTTTTCACCACAATAGTTAACCATTAACAAAGTGGCACCGCCTCCCTATGGGCCTCATCTGTCAGTGCAACAGCGCCAGATGCAGGGGCAGCCAGACTACTGGACTCGCACCAGGTGACGGTTTCCAGATATGATATGTGAATCCGAATTATAAATTTGGTCTGGGTTAAGATGTCCATAAAATGGTGCGATTAAACACCCATCAGGCCACACACCTGTGAGAGGAAAATCATCTTCCGTGGCAGAAACGTGAAAGGAGGCGTATGTATTAGATTTGGGTTTGAGTTTTGTACAAACAATCGAAGAAAGCTTTAATTTCTCCTTGAGGGAGTTCAGACATCACGCACGGAGACTTCCGGGTAGAAACGCCAAACAAAAAAGCTTTAGTTTTGACCACGTTGGGTCAAAACTAAAGCTCTTTCACTATACTATGATGGGTCCATAGTAAATGATCGAACTATCCATAACAATAGCCTGGACTTAACTATACCTGACAAAACAATTAACAAAGCATACCTAACAGATGTAGCAATTCCTAGTGGTCACAACCTTCACAGCACCAACACCGAGAAGCTCCAGAGAACAGACTTGTAAGACGAGCTTATAAGAAAATGGGAACTTAAAACGGTCTATATAATAGCACTAGTACTATCCACAACGGATATTATTCCAAACAAATTACACGAAAGTTTAAGTCTGCTTAATTTTCGCCCTAGTCTATATATTCTAATGCAACACGCAGGATCCCGTGATACATGCTGTATAGTCAGAAAGTGTTTGGCAGAACAGTGAATAAGGAGAGAGTGTTTTGTAATTCCCGTACTCTTATGAGAACCAGCTAAACTGAGATGAAGTAATGAATGATGATGATGATGATGATGATGATTATGATGATAATTCAATTCTCATTTATGAAAGTGCTAGTTCAACAGCACAATGGTCAATTACAGAACTAGCACAATAATTACAAAAACACAAAAAACAACATAATAAAACAACTGACAGAATATATTTACGGTTAAAACTACACCACTATCTCAAAATTGTTTCGAAGTCTACTTCAGTTTCTAAGCATATCCATAACACTTTCTACAAAAGTTGAAATTTAAATTGGATAAAATAATTAAAACCAATAATAAAAATAATAATAACAGAACAACAACGAATTATTACCGTTAAACAGAGGACGACAATCTTTATGCTACAAATTCTTTCTCGAGGCACCTTGTAATGCAATTAAATACGCATGGTTTTAGTTCCCGAATCTACTGTAATGTTATATCCCTGATGGTAGGAAGGCGTGACGCCCCTTACATTCCGCTCTATGTTCCGCACAGCCGTGTTACTGTACAAAAACTAATACGTTACTACTAACTTTATGTGGTCACTGTCGGACAACATACACTTCGACACCTTGCTTTATCAAACCATATTATTTAGTACATTCCAAAGGAGACAAGCAATTTACGTAGACGCGTAACATTCAGGCACGTTAGCGTAAACACTGTGGCGGTGGAAAAGCAATAAGTATTTCATATTTTGAGAGATGGTCTGTAGCCTTAGTTATCCAGCTTGCAATGGGAATGCGCCGTGTTATATTTTCATTTGTAGCCTGTCTGGATTTATCATATTTTTCCACATAACTCATAAAGTGCACGATTTTCGGAAAAAAAGTTCTGAACATAAAATGTGTGTTTTGATAACCTCTACATTTGTCTGAAACATTTCTCATTCTAAGAACAATTGAGCGAGATATTATCATAAACGTACACATTTATTCATGCAAAGTACCCGTTATTCCTGTCGAACTTTAATGAAAGTTGAATTTTCTGTAAATTTTTCGAAAAATTCTCAAATATCAAATTTTATGAAAATCTCTCCAGTAGGAGCCGAGTTGTTCCATACGGACAGACGAACAAATGGACGGACAGGCATGTGAAAGCTAATAGTCGCTTTACGCAATTTTACGAACGCACCTAAAAAGAATAAGGATTTACGAGCAACAAACAATGCACAGTAACGTTATAAAAGCGAAGAATACGAGCAGCTACATTTTACATCATTCAGCGAGCTACACGACGCCTTATCACGTCACAAGCACTTTGTCACAGTATGTGGCATTATTCCACATCGGATATAGAGATATTATACTCACTGTAAACCGTTCCGCCATATAAGTCTGCAGCCTGTTTCGAAATATGTGCAAGCGTATTTCATACTGACTCAACACAAAGACGAAAAGTTACAGTAGCTCTTACTTACAGCACTAAAAAGGCACTGATTTTTAAAACCATCAGAGGAAGTGGTAAAACTATGAATGAACATAAACTGTCAGTGCATCCGAGGCCCGAATTTTGAGAACGAGCAAAGGAATAAACCACCCTACCGAAACATTAATATTTAACATAACAATTAAGGAAATTCGAACTATGTCCAACTTTGCAGTATATAACAAGATCTACAGCGTATAGCAGCCTGGGATCTTCCTCCGTCTTCAGGTGTAAAGGAAACACGTGAGAACGTACTTAGGGGGCAGCCGGTTATAAACAGCTAATTTCAGTTCCCGATTTTGAGATTTATCAACGCAGTTAACAGCAACAGACAGGCACCGATCTGAAGAAACCTTAGAAGTGGTAGTGGCACCGAAATGTGAATTGTGAGCAATATCAAAAGAAGCAATAACACTAGAGATGTACAAATTTTTAGAATCATGAAAGACGTCAGGAGCACCGGAGGGAAAATAATTTTTGGACTCATGAGGCAGTCACTACTATTACACGTCAAAAACGTTTCAGAAACCTCAGACCTGGCAATGACACTGGCGTCACACAGTTTAGCAACCACGAGACCCGTAAGTTGCACCGGAGACGTTGCAAAAGTGGAGTTTTAAAATGTTTGTACAAACGCTCTGCCACGCTGAGACTCATGCGAGAACTCTTCTCCATTTTAAGCAAAATTATGCTGGATAGTTACTTAAGTATCACATAAGTTAACTTCCGCGATCACATTTCGTAATATACGATGCATGAATTTGAAGCTGACGAAAACTACACAGATGTCTCCAATCAGAATAAAATTTACTGATAGAGAAAAACAAACATACTTAATATATTAACCCATTAGGAATAAATTCTAGACCGATATAAATTGATTTCGCTTGTACACTCAACGTCGCTTCCTGAACTGTATAACAGATTTCTCAAACACTCTGTATGGAATATGAGCTTAGAAATATTTACTGTTGAAGTTGTTTTATCAGATAATGTGACCGTTATCACAGCAAACTGTTATTAAAATTCCGTCGTTCTGTAATCTGGCAAGGATTTCTGACTGCAGCACAACACAGATACATACTTTGTAATCAGAATGCTTCAAGTAGGTCGCCTAAATGAAATAAACTTGCAGTTCTCAGAGCAAAGAGACTACAAGCACTTGGAGGCACAATAAAACTAAAACACACGCAGATAGATCTATATTAACCCTTTAAAGACGAAGCGTATCTGTTTTATATAAGGACTCAGTGCGTACCGCGCTGTAAACACTCTCCACTTCGGTTATAAAAACCAATCTCTTAATGTTTTATAAGGCAAAAGTTGCTGTTTGTTCTGAGACCCGTACAAAACACATAAACGCAATGTGGGCACCACGTAGAATTTTTTAATGTTAAACCTGGTCGTATGTAAAGTTACCGCTAGGCTTTAAAAGGTTAAGTCTTTGTAATAAATGTTACCAGTGTAATTAATATTTTAAGGCCTGAAGTCCTTGAAAATGGTACACAAATTTCATTCCCTATGTAAAAATAAATTAGCCTATTATTTTTGCAGTGTTATTTAACAAAAATAATCTCTATTAATTGTAAGAACTGTATGGAGAAATGAATATACTTTGCTGTCAAAACATAAAACCTCTTGAGCTTAAAGCAGATGGTAGCCATAGTTACCAATATGCTTTAAAGGTAAATGTGAACTGCTTAATGACTTAAAGAAATTCTACAAGAAACACGAAAATGGCGCATGTGGTCAGCAAGCACGCATGCACGCACATAAACGCACAGAGTTCTAAAGCTTGCAACCATTGACAGAGAAAGGCGAGTGCAGGAGATCCCCCCCCCCCGCCCCAACTGTATGCCAAATACTCACTCCATTCCCCCGTAGACACAACGTTATTATTGCGAGTCCAATTCTCCATATGGGACCCGAGAATCTAAATCCAGGGAGACGAAGGTGATTCGTATGTTAGTTACAAACACAGTGACTCAACTGACCATGTAGCACCATGCATGCAACAATGGGATAAACAGGAATGGCGGTTCGAAAACCCTTAAAAAATGTCATCTGTTTAGAAGAGCTGTTTCTTCAGTCGGGTGCCCTTAGGAAAATTGCGGGAACTCATAGGAGGGTAGAAAATTCCTGGCAGGGAATAAAACTGGGCATTTCCGTAAAAGATTCTCTCTTTTTTTAGAGCGCTTGCCGAGTATCAGTCACGTGCATTACATATAGAATAAACGCGCTGCACGTTAATTCCCATCTTCGTGCATGAATATTTGCTCGTATGTGTTCCTCACATTTAGCACATCCATTTTAGGCGCGTTCGCAAAATTGCGAAATGTGGCTATTAGCTTCATCGTGTCTTTCCGTCCGTTCTCATGGAACAATTCGGTCTCCATTGGAATGATTTTCATGACATTTAATATTTGAGTATATTTCGAAAATCTACCGAGAAAATTCAATTTCCATTAAAATTCGTCAAGAATAATAGATATTTTACACGAACACGTATGTACATGTGTGATAATATCGCGGTCATTTCTTCTTAAAATGAGTAATGTTTTAGACACAGCTGTAGAGAAAATAGACATTTTACGTTCAATTACCTTCTCCCGAAAAACCTTGCCGGATGAGGTAATGTGGAAAAATATGGTAGAGTCAGAGTGGCCACGGACATCAATATAATACGGCGCATGCGAATTGCATGCTGAATAATTATGGCTACAGACAAACTTTCAAAATTTGTAACATTTATTGCTTTTCCATGGCAAAAATGGTTACTCGAACTCGCCTCACAGTTGCTTTAAAACCTACCTTGCCTGTCATATAAAGTTAATAGTGAATCGTTTTAACTAGTGTAAAAACTTTATTTTCCGAAAATTCTTCACCAACTCGTACGTCGGTACACAATCGAATATATATTTACAGGAGAAGCGTAACGACTTTCTATTCCGAAGGTATCAAGCCATATCGCACATCAGTACTGAGCCTCACATTTTCCTCAGTCTAACTTTCAGAGGCACCATCTGAGGCGTCCCTCTAGGGCTCCAGAAGTACCTCACAACTTGTGATACTCGAAGTTCTAACAGCATTCACACTGAAGATCACGTAGGATGTGCCGCGGTTTTGTTTTCTTGATATGAACTGACATTTCAGATCCCTGCTGTTTTCGCCATAAAGGTAGAAGAAGAATGCAACATGTTCTTCCGAAACGTCGGCAAGTTTACGCCTTTACTACACGTGGTAAAATCCTAAAATTTTAATACACTGGCATCATGTACGCCAACCAAATCAAGTTACACTTTTTCATCAGATCTTGATATATCATCCTACTTTTCTCGGCCTAACTGCCACTTCAGTTAATTATGCTGAGCAACATATAACCCATTAGGTTTTATACTGCATTATTTTACTACTTTACATAAAGAAATATTTCATTATTTTATTACATTACTTAAAGGGATATTTAACTGATTTATTGTCTGTAATCACATCAATACGTTTTATACTTTATCTCCTTTACTTCCTTCCTACATTCAGCTTAGTGTTGGGCGTTTTCTTTCGTGTTTGACCGATAAGCGCGGGCCCAACGCTCAGCCCGGCGATCCGCCAGCTTTGCTTCATACGTCGCCTGTCGGGGAGATTTAACTGTCGATGATGGGAGCTAGACAAACGATCGCACTGATAATAACCTTTAGAAAGTCTTATAAAATATCATTAGAGCGTCAGACCATCCGCTATCGGTCAAGTAAGAAAAAACATCCTATATACTACAATGGTCTTGGGAACCTTCTTACGATATTGTTGTTATCCCTGAAGATGGCTGTTAAGCCGAAACATGTAGCATTATAAAAATGTATCACGAAAGTGGTGTACCCTGTTGGTTATATTATTGCATCATAAAAACAGTATTTCAAAATACTTAGACAACCTTTCCAGTATGTAAGAACGTAAATTGTAACGTCCGTAAACTCAATCTTTCAGAGCAACTCACGTAAATTCCTTGCTTTACTTGTTTCTAGCCCCTGCTAACCTCGATTTCATCTCCATGTTTTCCTTGAATGCGAAAGGGCGTATGGATCATCTCGGGTCCCGATCAAATTAGTTCAATCAATTAAGGGCCGTGGCGTGGAAAGTTTAGTCAGCAGCAGTCAGCAGTCATACACCAGAGAGCATTAAAATACGATTGCTGATGGCAATCAGTTCTTTGGGGAAGAAGAGAAGGTTCAGTGCTTGCAGAGAATAGCAAGTGCAGAAGTTAGTGCAGTAACTGCCTAAGTCAATGCCGGAAAAAGTTCCGTTTACTCATTGTAGAAGCGGCATGTTTTCTAAATTACATATGTCGTCGTCGTCGTCATCGTCGTCCTCCTCCTCCTCCTCCTCCTCCTCCTCATCATCATCATCATCATCGTCGTCGTCGTCGTCATTATCACCATGAATAACAGTTGAAGACGTGTGAATAATCCGCAGGTTGAAACAGTAAAATGTTTAATGAAGAAAAATTACATCTTAATCTTGATAAACGTTAAAAATTTGTACTCACTAGTGCTTCATGTAGGGTGATTTCTTTTGGAGATCAAAGGAGCACAAGCAACGTGTAAATAACAACAAAAAAAAACTAAACGTTGATATTGGCAGCTCTGCCTCAAGCGGAAGCCAACAGAATTACATGAAATATGGCACATATGTTAGCTTCCTTTTATCTCCGCTTGACACATCTCTGTCAATTCTTAAAGTTAGCCTTTGCTGTTAAAAAACAATTTCTAGAAGGAATTAATAAAAACAAAGGAGGCTACCGTCCATGCCGAATAACAATAAGCGTTCCAAGAATGCCTATCCTAAGAAGATCCGTCTGTAGTTAGAAGATAATGATGTCGCAGCAAACCTTACCTAGCAACAGATGTGATTATTATTATTATTATTACTCTTATTCGAATATTTGGGAACAATATTCGGTATTAACAAATACGAATTACATTCATGAAGCAATTAAGAGCAAACTGAACTCAGAGATAGCTTGGTATCATTCGGTGCAGAACCTTAGGCTTTTAATTTGTTAGCCAATTTGAAAAAAGATTAAAATATGTCGAATTATTATTTCATTTGTTGTTTTATATGGGTGTAAAACTTGGTCTTTCAAACTGAGGGACGAACATAGGCTAAGGATATTCGAGAATAGGGTGCTGAGGAAGATATACGGGCCTAAAGCGGAACATAGATAGAGGGAAGTGCAGACGACTGCACAATGCGGAGATTTGCGATTGATGTTGCTCACCAAATACTTTTCGGGTTAACAAATCAGGAATGGGCGGGGGATGTAGCACGTATGTGAGAGAGGAGAGGTGAGTACTGGATTTTGGTGAGAAAACCAGACGAAAAGGAGTCACTTGGAACACCCAAGCTTAGGTGGGAGTACAATATTAAGGTGTACCTTGAAGAAATAGAACGCGGTATGGAAGTGATTGATCTGTCTAATGGTAGGGACAGTCGGCGAACTCTTTTGAATGGGTTCCCAAGAAAGGTTCTGCTCCATAGAGTATATTATTATTATCATCATCATCATATCATCATCATTGTCATCATCATAATCATTATTGCGTATTATTATTATTATTATTATTATTATTATTATTATTACTTTTGCTTGGGAATCACTTTACTTTTGTTAATAACAAAATGAATTCGTCAGGATTCGGTCAGAAAATCAGGAAAGAGGCGTGATTCGAACCGCTCAGCTTTGTTCCTTCCGTATGCTAACTGTCCTGTTACACAGTAACACTGCGACAAATGCTCAATGTTAAACTGTGATAAGCTTCTTAGGTCGTTCAGAAATTTCGCTCCGTTAAGCATTTCCGTACCATTCAAAGGAACTATCAACTTGGCGATGTGAGTCTTGCATTCACATAGCACTTAATTCCACGGAGGAGAGTCTTTCTTGAAACGATGACAGTCGCCAGGCTGGTCAAGAAATTCCTTGCCGTTTTAGGAAACCTGCGATTTAATTAACTACACAGAGTGCAAAACAATAAAAAATACATATCTTATTATTATGTACTGTATTTTTAATGTCAGAAAATTTTCCAAACACTTATATTTGGAACACATATTAAAGAATCAGGTCAGTGATATTCCCAGCCATTTTACAGGCTGTACTTCACGTTATTTTAAAGTTCTCCGTTACTTCTATAAGTGTTAAACACTGGCAAAAATTCGATTCAAGTGTTACTGTCATTTGAAGTCTGTATTACATCCACTCTATTCGCACGCATATACACCACTGAGTAACAAAAAACACACGTCGTTATCCTTAAAATTTCCACAGAAGTGGACTTAAGTGCTTACTGAACTGCAACTCCCAATTCCCTTCATTTCTTCTCACCCTCTTGAATTCTCGCACCACAGATTTCGTACGCCCATTCTTCCGGTGTTAAGTCCAAACGGGCGTTAAGAGTGAAAATCAACTTGATCCGAACTAAGTTTCAACAAAAGGTTTGAGAACCCGTCGAGCGGAGTGGAAGATTTTTAACAACGAGTAATTCTTGTGTTACAATTATTTCGGATGGGGGGAGAGGAGTGTAAAACAAAACCTAATGGCAAAGGGCGTTTATTGCCAGTAAAGACGATTACAACCCCTTTCAAACTTCTACCTACCAGGGGTGTAAATGGAAAATAGCATAGGCTACGTCTGAATACAGAGAGGGGAAGTTTTCACAGCCAAGCCCATTTCAATCATTCATTCTGGATTCCATTCCGTTCTACACGACTGACCACTGCAGTGCAACGAACGATCGTGCACTCAACACACGTGAGTGTCAGCAATGCACGTGGGGAAAAGCTCCTTTGTAATAGCATATACAATGATGGGTATATAGCTGGCGTATCCATAATGGTTGTGGCTGTGATGCACATTTAGACAAGTGCCTGGGCCCGGAAAGGGGGTGACGTGTGTATGCAAAGTGTTAATGTATGTCGGAATACATGAGATAGATCTAAGTAGATCTATATCCTCTGGAGTAAGTGCTCTAACACTACCACACGACAACTGAATATCTTTCATAGTTATTTATTTACATTCAGCACTGAAGCTGGAGGCAAAATATTGCTTCAAAGTGTTTATATCCACCGATTAGACTACAGTGTCACAACCGACAAAGTAAGTATCACCGTCAAAATCTCGTACCTTATCTAAATATCTTTGTTTTTTCTAGGTGAAAGTTTCGTCTATTGCCTCAGTTACTTCGCCTCAAATGTGCTTTGTAATTTCAATTAAATGGAAATAACATGGAACTTCGTTTTGTCAGTTTCAATTATGAATCCAATTAACTAAACAATACAGTCGTAGCTTGTGATTCAAGTATTATGATGCCCGAATATTCATGTAGATTCATGCGGAAAATTTATTGGCTTACCTAGGAAGTATAGCCGCTCAAGATGTACTTTTCTCCACGGACTTAGCTAGTTAATAATGATGTGAATTTACCACAGTCTTAACCTTTTAAAGCCTAGCGGTAACTTTACATACGACCAGGTTTAAATTCTACGTGGTGCCCACATTGCGTTTATGTGTTTTGTACGGATCTCAGAACAAACAGCAAATTTTGCCTTATAAGACATTAAGAGATTAGTTTTTATAACCGAAATGGAGAGTGTTTACAGCGCGGTACGTACTGAGTCCTTATATAAAACAGATACGCTTCGTCTTTAAAGTGTTAATACATAGATCCAAAACGGATGCAAGTATACTATACTGGGAATATAATTGCTTCAGGGTAAGTACGATGCCTGTGCCACCATCAAAACATGAAAACGAATAAAGTTTATTTAATAACAGCTTGATATTGTGCTTTTTAAACTTTATTTTACTGCTGAAACTATTTGATTAGTTTCCCGAAAATGAAAAATATGGTTTAGAAATGCGTAGCGTTTTCTTTACAACAAAGAATAATTCTCAGCCTTTCAAGCCTTCTTCCTCGAAGGTTTAAATATAAAAATTAATTTGGTACAAATTCTTGTTAAGAGCAGTGTTTGCATTTCGTGTAAACAGTAAGGCACAAAAACAACGAACAGCAACAAATTTAATGAAAAGTAACTTCAGATTGTTTGCTTAATACAAACCAAATATAAATTTAATGTGTTCCATGTCCGTGCGCTATATTATACAAAAACACTAATCTACATTCCTGTTAAATTGCTTAAAACCTAAAAATCTCCTAAGACTTTGGTTTCCAAACAAGCAATCTCCAACTTTCCGGTTCAAAAAAAGTCTCCATTATTTAGAATAAAATATTTGAAATACACCTTCATAAATTCCAAGGTTTTTTTACACCAGCCTACAAACAAAGACAAACTTCTTACAAAACACCAAGCGCACGAAACTGTTTCTGTTCTACTGAAAAGTCACTCAGAACTGAGATAGCTGCATTTGGGTCTAAGGGTCTCCTTCAATGAACAATACATATTAGTCGTTTTCAAACACTTAAATTTTGAATTTGTTTAACCTAAACCAACATTTGAATATCGTTTTATGGAAGTTCTAAATCATAAATGAGATCTCACATTGTCCAGAATTGTGCGTTTAATGGCCAGACGAATTCTTCAGACTGGAACATAACACTGTACGTTATTCCAGGAAAGTAAATATTTAAAGTATACTGAACGGTCACTGGTCAGTTTGCGTGCTTCTTTAAATATAAAGAAAGCCATACATGTGAAGCGGAATATCTCTAGATTCGACGATTATAAATCATAATAAGTTGAGCTGGGATTTTCACGTAACGTGAGCAATGACTATGTTTTTATACTAAACGTTTCGAACAGTTGAATTGTGGGCTTCTTCATGTGTACAAAATTTCACACAAGAAAATAAATATCTGTTTCAACTTTTTATCTCTTTCTAAAACTCAGTATATTTTACATCGTTTGACCACTCTAAGTCATTAGAACTAATGTCTGTGTTAATACATCTTTATACATGTATTCACCATTTTTATACCAAACATATCACTAAAATTGTTAGAATGGATCCAGTCTTGAATTAATAATAATACATAAATTCGTTACGAAATGTGCATTAAATTCAGTTACGGACAAAAGAAATGGATTTTTTTTTGTTAACGTATATGCCAACAGCAAAAGTAATAATTTAAACTCTGTGTACTTATGAAGGTGATTTGTGCGGAACATTGAGGGTGCGTAGTGGTGACGTTACCATCTGAGGCTGCAACGTATGGAAGGCTGGCATCAGTAACACAAGTGTTTGTGGCTTGAAGAAATGTTGTGGAGGGAAGGAGATGACAGACTATGTGCAAACTTTGGTGAGCTGCAGCTGTTGTCCGGTAAGCTTGATCCCTTCACACCACATTATCATCATCTCGCAGCTGACGGGGAAGAGTTCGGATTAATAAGACGTCATGTCCTCCCCGACATTTTGCCGTATATCATATTGTTACTCACTTGAATGCTCAGAACCTTCGCCAGAATTCGATACCATCAGGCGGTTCTCAGCTCGATTTTGTGCTGAGAAGTCTTTAGTCTACTACAAGAGCGAAGTCTTACAAGAATGGGAAGCAACAGTTATAAATGAAATCCAGTTGACAGAATAATTAATACTACTTACTAGAAAAGATGGTCATGTCTTATTAGATGAGCTGCAGGTTGGATTATAAATTATGGCGCATGAAAGGAAAATCATTGCAAAAAATACGAAGTAAAATATCTAACGCCGGAAATGAATCCGTGGGAAAGTGTGTGAAAATATTCAAAGAAAAACTGTGAAATTTGAGGTCCTCAGGACGGGAAATAGTGTCTTCAGGTTATTTTATATTACTCATACTCCATATATTCTTACAATTAATACATTAACAAACAAAAGTACTTAACAAAATACAACTCATAACACGTATGAAACTCATCCATGTTTCGGCACCGGGTGCCTTCCTCAGGGAGTTTTAGAACAAAGATATGTACGCCCAACAGCTTAACCTAGGTATCACATTGCCCGTATTGGAATGTTTACAATGTTAGAATTCTAAATTGTATAAAGAGCTGATAACCACCAAAATTACAGCACTGTGATAGTGAACTCATATGATAGTGATGCTTATAAGGCTTTTGTATGTATTTTAGCCTTTTAACATTGTAAACATTCCGGTACCTAGATTGAGGTGTTGGTATTACATTCCTTTGTTCTAAAACTTCCTGAGGATGGGATCCGGCGCCATAACATGTAGGAGTTCAATACTTTTTATGAATTGTAGTTCATTAAGTGGAACTGTTGGTTGATGCATTGCTTGTCTTCAGCTTAATCTCACCCAGGGCCTACAGGTAGCAAGTTCCTACCAAATTTTGGCACATATCTACTAACCGCAAGAAAGTCGCATCCAAGAAGCTTGTGATATTAATAAGAAACTGTTTAAAACAGAATTTTCACCTGAAAGAATCATAATTCATCTCCAGTTATATCGAATCTCCATTCCATAAACAGTACAATGAATCTAAGTGCTATTTTCTGGTCTTATTCAATGTCTGTTACGCAGACGTGTGGTTTGTCTAGTAGAACTAAAAAGTATCTTTACACTCCTAGCCCAAACGTAACGTCTTTCGTGTCGTAACAAGACTTCAAACTTATGATATTCGAAGAATGTTCCGTATTAATACCGTTCATCTACAGTCTGCACACTATGGTCTAAACACCGACAGTCTCACTAAATAAACCACAACATGGAACCTGCATATGAAATAACCTCCCCTCAAATGCAGACTACCTTTCATACACATATACCACACCTATTGAAACTACTGAGTTTACACAGACTCACCTTAGCCTGTAGCGTTTAAAAAATTAAAGAAAATTAGAAGATTTTACAAAGTAAAACAAAACCTATTTTTATATCATTCTGGAGAAAAAGCTGTAAAACTTTTTCGTTAAAATTTCTGTCCTCCACGTTTGAAGACATTTTGATGGCCTTCGAACGTACCATGTACATGTAAGTGGATACAGATGGGCATATTTATACTACACATTTTCATTTCCACCACCCCTTCCATGTAATAGCTTCCAGATTAAACCCCCATTGCATCAATTCACACCCGCTGTCCACAATCTACATATTCCATCAGATTCAATCTTCTTATTAAGGAACACAGCTGATACCGAACCCCTTCTGAATGTTCCGATTGTTGCGTAGTCATTGTTATTCAATTAATCAAACCCCTAATCGGTGTAGCTATCATTATTACCGATATGGTGTTGAGTAATTATGAGGGTTTAACCCTTGGATTCCGTTTGTAACAAAGCTCAGAGTTTTACGTGTACTATTGTATTTTTTATCATATTTATCTCCATACATCTCCCATTAGTTTGTAATCTGACAGCTGCTCCAATGCATCGCGTAGTATCGCATCGCCCTTAGAACTTGTACATAACATACACTTCCGATAAACGAAGTGACAGAAAAAATATGAATTACTTGAAAACCCGTTATCCTAATTACTTTTTGATTAGTGATTTTTCGTCAGGAAATACGACGGATGCTTGCACGTATTGATCACCGAATAACTTCAATGATTCCACTAACGAAATGCAGTCAAAATGAAGGATTTATAATTAGTTTAACATATGCCATGTTACCTCCACTAATATGTTTCTAAACACTACCACCATGTTTTCTTTTATCTTTATTTATGTACTCAAAAACTCTACAAGTTACACTTAGGAATAAAATATAAACCCTAAAGAATACAATCACCACTCGATTGCCTTATTTATACTATTTTACATCAGTTACAATTTGACATTTTAATTATGTAAGTATTAGCGAACAGCAGGAGATATTAATATTTCGTCGGCTACTCTTGAATTTGGCGGTCAGGATAGCGTAGTCGGTGTAGCGAAGCGCTAGAGGGTGGGGAGTCGGGAAATCGAATCCCGATGGGGCGAGGGTTTCTGTGCCGTCGAGACTGGCCCCGAGGCCCACCCTGGCTCATACACAATTGAAACCGGAAATTTCTCGGGGGTAAAGCGTCCGGAGACTGGTGCTGAGCACCCCTCATAGCGCCGGGTTGCGAATGAGTTGTAATTATATTCTACCTCCACCTCCTCTCTGCGCTTGTCCGGGCATGTCATGCGATGACTTTTACCTTTGATCTTTAATGTAGAGTTCCGAAGACCCATCATATTGGAAGCCTAAAAATATTACGTTTTTAAACGTATAGTGGAATGACAAGGAGCGTAAAAACCACAGATTTTAAAACAAAAGTAAAATGTTTTTCAACAGTACAGGAAACAGCGATGTGCAATTGCGTGACTAGAGGTACTGATGAAGATTCAAAACTCCCGGGACAATACGTCGTGTCGATTGCTAAATATCTGCCTACGTTTCAGGGGGTTTTGCTGCTTCCATCTTGGGGGCAGTGCAATAAAACCTTTGCGGAATAACTGGTTATCTTATTGGCATGCAGGTAAAGAACAGATAATGCAAGCATTTCTTTCATTCTTTGCACGTAGGAAAATGACAAATAATAAAATAATTTATTTCACGCACGTTATTTTCCATGAACTACTTTCAAGATGAAGAAAGCAAGTTACCCTGAAACGTTGCTAACTATTCACCACTCGGAACGGTGTCATGTCCCAGCAGGCTAGACGCTTTGATCTGAAACTCATTTATCTCCCCCTCTCAAAACCTCATAAAACTTCAGTTACGTAAAGAGTAGGGAATCTTTGCCTAAGTTTCCCAAGCGGAAAGCTGTTCAATGGAGCTAGGTGCTTAGATTAAAATAAATTGAAGACATGGGCCTGTGAGTCTTAAAATCAAAGCCTGTATTTGGGAATTGTTAACTTACATTCCAACAACTGTTCTTCAATAATCCGGTTCGTTTTTTTTTTTGTTTTGATAGTAACTAGGTCTAAGCCACTAATAAAATTTTCTAAGAACTTCCCTTTTCCAAATTAAATTTTTTAAACTCCTTCAAATACATGCACAAACTGTTGTGACAATGCTTCCCCCTCTAGAGGAATACGTGCATAAATTGTTGTAACAATGCTTCTGTCTCTACAGTCCATTTCATATACCAATTAATTTGACATCCAGCAACTCTACATTCTGCCCACAGGGCATATTTATGCTTCGTACGACCATCACAAAAAACGGACTTATTTTCCCGTACATCAACAAGGTGGAGGAGTGTGTTTACTACGCGGTTCGAACAGTTTTTATAAAACACATATAAACTCTCTGCACGATTACGTGCGTGTGTTTGTGTGTGTCCGGCTCTGGCAGTCACAACTCATCAGAAAATGAATATTGGAACTTGAAACACTGGCAGTAGTTTTATGGGGATTGTGACAGGCATCATGCTAGATACAATCCAAATCGGGCCACGGACAGCTGACATCCTTGCAGTAATTGCACTTCGTTACTATTTTTTCCTTTGTAGCCGTGCCTTGCAAGATGACAATCGTGTTTTTATTAACAGCACAAAACCAAACGCATTGTTATGTCTTCCATGGCAAAGCCCTGTATATATTTTTCAGTCGACGATTACATGGTGGGTATGTAGTTAAGTTATTCGCCTGCTAAACACTTATTAATTCTTCAAAAGTGTGTCACTTTCAAGGTGGTATGCACACACTTGACAGCACTGAGATACTGGTGTGTAATTTGACCCAACAAACAATAAGATATTTTCATAAAAAAGAAATACAATCAAATCAACTAACAAATGAGTCTTTAATAGCGTTTCTACAAAAAGAAGATTAGATGGTGAAAGTAAGAATTTCAAGATTCACATACTTTCACTGGTTCATTTCAAATATAAACTTTCTTCTCTGTGTGCAGGAAAGATACTTTACATAAGAAGTAGTTTAAAATTTTAGGCTGCGACGTATACATTGTTGCAGCTATAGAAGGAACAGGAAGAACACACATTATGATATTTTGCATGGAAATAGGACACAAAATGAAAATTTTCAGATTACACGTAAAGGTGATATGTTTAATGTAGCACCTATGGGGACAGAAAATCATATTTTAGCCTTGAATAGTCTAATTTTAAAACGTTTGTTCTCCTTAAACCACAAAAAACCACAGAAATATATTCGCCAAAACCTACGTAACAGATGCTGCATACGATACGGTAAAACTTGGGGAATTTATTGAGAAAGTAAAACAAAACTAATGTTTCTTCAAAATGAGATTTTATCGAAATTACAGAGTCTGTGTTCAATACTAAAGGGGGCAGAGATTTTACTGATGTTGCAGATGGGACAAAAGAATTTCTTATATATTTACTATTGGAAAAACTTCTTCAAAAAAGTAATGAAATATTTTTGCTGTAGCTTTATCAGATGTAACTGCTACTCTCTTGGTAGAAGCCATAAATGCTCAAGGAGAATTCAAACTGTCTTGAAATTCGACGTCTACTGAAAAACGAATCTCCAGTATTGGTCGAAGTTCTGTTTGGGTACAAATTTTACAAGAATGCGTTCCTTATTTGGAATGAATGCTCTATGTCACATGTAACAACTTTGGTAGCATTTGTGAATTTGCAGAAAATACCTTGAAATTAATCTGTAGTGAAATAAGTGAGCATTTGAAAAATTTACGGAGTTGCAAAGCTTTAGAAATATAATAAATAACTTATAATTCTACAAAACTTAGTACTTACGTATAAGATTAATCACGCACTCTCCGACAGTTTTGGAGTGACCTGAACATCAGCTGGGTCCGTAAAGTCTTATTAATATCCTAGGTCTTTCATCGTAGGCAGTCTTTGTTTAAAATGTAAAACCATAATTTTTCGTCGGATAAAAGCGTTCAATTAGGTCCAGTTTTCCTCAAAATATTTTCGAAGTATCTTTATGAACTACAATTGTAAAACGTCTCGTACACACAAATAGCTAATAGGTACTTT
Source organism: Coptotermes formosanus (assembly GCA_013340265.1). Taxonomy (NCBI): domain Eukaryota; kingdom Metazoa; phylum Arthropoda; class Insecta; order Blattodea; family Rhinotermitidae; genus Coptotermes; species Coptotermes formosanus. The sequence goes on from BLKM01006136.1 coordinate 19,880, forward strand.
GCACGGACATATTTCTGCAAGATTACGTCTCTGCTACTCAAATTCATGGTACCAATGCAAAACTTTGGCGTTATACCTGAAATACTTAACGCAGTCTGAACTTATTGTAGTTAAATTACGTACCCTACAGTGCAGTTATTTGTATTTCCTAATATTCTGGCAATATACGGAAGTATCTGAAAGTAGTTACACATCCTAAGTCACAGTTCCTTATCACCACTTAAAATTAACATATAATTACACATACAATTCTTCTGCCCAGCACGCGGGACTGTCACGCATATTTTGACCTGTATGACCGTTTTGAGAATTAGAGACACAAAAACTGAACACCTTAACCCTCCCCCCCTCCCCGACACCGCGGAAGTGGACTGCTGCCTGAACAGATAATTGTGTTCTGTGTCAGACATTTTTTGTTACAGCCAGTCACACAGAACGAATTTCCAATATTAATGACCACATTACTCACTCTTGTTTTCTAAACTAAATGCCAGATATTTTAACCTTTATACGGATAAACGTACTCCAGTTCTAAAGTCGCGTACTTCTATCAGTGGCAGCTAGCAAGTCCTTCATTAACATGCAGCAATAATCAAAGGCAACTAAATGGAATGTAAATATTTTGGTGTAAATCGCCTTGTTGACTATCACGTATTTCATGAAGGTCTAACAACGTTACGAAGTAAAGACTGAAGCGTGGTCGCAAGAAGTTACTGCGTGCACGTATGTGTAAATGCATGCTCGTAAGTTAAATCTGTGGACAACTTTCTAATACTTAATTTACTTCAGGCAGTAAATGTTAAATTCACAAAAATTTTGAATGTGGCGCTCTGTGTTTTATCGAATATTACCAAGTTTCGAAGTTTCGGAACAACGTGCTCCTTTCATTTCCAGCGTGCAGGAAGAAGGCACCTCGTTCCTCCGAAACTTTGAGACTTATTTACCCTACTGCAATACGTCACTTCGGAGAAGACATGAGTCTTATGGATATCTTCATGTAGATTTCAAAGCTTAGTTTCACAAACAACTGAGTCTCCGAATTTGATAGTCTTTAAATTTACATATTATTTTCAACGTTCCTTTAGGATATGTCCAAAGTTCTACGATCACGCTATGGTACGTGTGTGGTATATCTGTCCGCAAAGGAAAGCAACTCGATTTTTAGCTTGAATTATATGCTCCAACCTTGGAGTATAACTAACTGCCTTCTGTTTTCGAGTATTTCAAAGATATGCCATAATTATGACACAAGGACTGCTTTACTGAAATATCATACGTCAGAGGAACGTAAATCCAGGAAATCTAATGATAATGACGCTAGTCGTAACGCAAATTAACCTAAATTGCATCTAATATAACGTTGACTGGCCCATTCTAACTACTTAAAATTCATCAGCCCTGGTATGACACATTTTCAACAACATACTGACTCAGAATTCACTGTTGGTGGAGACATAAGTTCAATAACCTTGATAAAATGTTTTCTCTAACTTTCATCCGTGTTGTGCGAAGGTCTATGGAGCTATATACTGACGCAAGTGTAAATATGCATGCTTTATCAAAGAGAAAAATTTTAATATCCTCCAGTTACACAATTTTAGAACTGCTCGCAAAGTTGTAAAAAGGGAGTATTATTTTCGTCACGACTCTCCGTCTGAGCGTCTGTTCGTTCCCCGCATGGAAGTACCCGGCTCGCACAGGAAGGACTATTGTGAAATTTTATGCTGGGGAATTTATTAAAATCCATCCAGAAGATTCAAGATTGGTTATAATCGAAATAAAATATCACGTACGTTACATGAAGACATCGGTAATACTATGGCAATACCTCGTTTGGTTCTTCCCTAAATGAAAAAAAGGCATTCGGATCATATTTGTAGAAATATCACAATACAACTTAATCTTAATTATTTTTCCAAAAATCATGCCACTGACGAAATACTAACAAGAAATACGGCGAAGTCAGACCGGCCATACAGCATCGAACACACTAGGACGTACGTAAGATTTGATTTACATGACGGTAATTAAGAGCAAAATAAATAAAGTACTAATATTTAATACTTGTTACTTCCTGCGGGATGAAACGTCGAGGTTAAGATACATTTTTGCATGAAACGTAAGTAAGAAAACGCTGTCATAATATTTCATACACATTGCTGCTGCTGTCTTGATTGTTACATGGCGATACGTACTGCAGAATTCAATTTGATGTGGCGTTACGTAATACAGACTGGCGTATATTTCGTTGGGTGACGTCATTTTATCGTTTTTATTGGCATTTACGCGATGCATAATTAAGGGAAATAAAATCATGCAAACACAATATCTCATATTTGTTGCTGTTGTATAGAAATATGAAATTTGGGATTTCGTAGATTATGAAAATGCCTATAAGCTGAATTAGAGATTACAAAAATATTTCATATGGCTGAAATTTTGGAATTGTGTGTGACCGATAAATTAACAGAATCAGTATAGGTATATAATAAAATTTTTAAAGAAATATACGCATACCATAACAATAGCGATAGAATCCTGAATGTACGCACAAACAAAATTGTGTGACCACAGTGAATTAAATAGCATAACCGTCTGAGAAGTGTCCAGGGTGCAATGACCCGAAAGATCCTCGTTGTTACTTTGTACGTACGAGTACATTTCCTGCCTTTTTATTTATGTTGAGATTTCTAAGGAAACATTTTTTCCCGTTGTCAATTCGAAGATTATAAACGCAAACACTGAAAACTCTGAAAGCTTTTATTCACAGGTGGAAAATTTGTCAGCATTCTCAGAACGCTGATCAAGGATAAAAATTAGCTTCATGTAAGGGGCAAAACAGAGGTGCTTCATACTTCTGGCTGATGATGGAAGTACAATCACCTTCCAAAAGTTCTTTAACTGTAACTGCGGATGGAGAGCGTCAAATAAGCCTTTGTTTAGTAAGACACCTTCAACACAATACTTCGAATTACGGCCAAAAATCTCTTTACAATATAAACAAAAAGCAAAATATTTTTGCAGACCGAAAATCAGATCGCCATAAAATATCACACAAAAATATTTAACAATTCAAAGTAATAGAAGAGAAAAGTAGACTAGGGAAATTTTTTAAAATTTTGCCTTATTAATTTAAAAATTCTGAAAGAAAAATAACTGAAAATTCTTTAAAAAACTAACCCCCCCCCCCCCCACACACACAAACCTCTGTTGAACACAGAGGGACCTACAGCAGTCAAAATACTTAGGAATGTTAATGCGACGTTTTACCGTGAATATAGTATGGACTTGAATGACCACACAGATTGTCACATGCAGTAAGGTGGTCTCGTGCTTGAATTAATGGGTGACCCGTGGTTGGAAATGTAATGACATACTGTTCAACGAACTCAGATATGCAGACAGCTCTATATAGCCTGCAACCTTTACGTAGCTAAGACAGAATCTCTCGTTCTAGCCAACTGCACTTTAAAGTCACGAAATTTTTTGCAGGGATGTTTGTATTCCTTTGGAGTACCTATTAAAACGCGCTGCATTTCTGTCTGTTTATTTCTACAAATACAGCAAATCAACAGCTAAACGAGTCTTTGTAATATTTCATACTGGAGACGATTAAAAAAATAATCTAGCCATTTTGATTTTCGTTTAGACAGAATAATTTTAAAGATAATTTTGCAGGAAGATCTGTTTCTCTTCTCACATGGACTTCCACATCCCCATTATGTGCGTGAGCAGTACCTATCTTGCTTTGTACCTATACGCAAGATCGAAAAATAGGTTTAGACTCTGCACCACTTAAAATCCCGTGTGTCAAATATGGAAATCTGGCGCTCCAGGTAGTTCGTGTTTTCTCAGTAGATGACAACGAAATGTACCCATATTCGTAGGTAATGTTCTCTCTAACATTGACGAAAACTTGAGATAAAGGCAGAGTATATTCCATTACTCTGCCTTTTTAGAATTTTTCAGGATTTAAGCGTCAATATTACCTGAAACTTTGAAATCAGTATGTCCATCAAGGGACACTAAGCGCCAGACCGAATGAATGAAGGGACGTTTGTGGAAACCGCAGCTAGAGATGAGAACTGCCAAAATTTTCCTTTGAATTTACAGCGGGTGTTTCACTAATAGCTTCTAACGAGCAGCAGAATCTCACGTACAGCACGAATGGAGTTACATTGTTTATCCCAGCTAATTTCTTTAGGTTTTCCTATCTCCTGAATACATACAGTCCAAATACCCTTAGGTTGATAAACATTGTTATCCACGTAACTTCACAGTGCAAAAAGAGAGCAACAAAGAAAGAACGTCGGCTTCATTTGCGTAAAAACACACGACAGCATTCCGTGTTATGTTTTAATCATCCCAAACTTTGTATGTACAATTACATTTCCACCCTTCCTTTCCCCTATAAATTAAATTTGTTTGTTCCAATAGTTTTGCAATCACATTGTCCCCAGGCGTTTCACTTTCCAATGCATTTAAATTGCAAGTAATTATGCGTGGCGGGCTTCTGCGTTTGTTTCTAAAGCAGAAGTATTTTTACGCGTGTCTGTCCTTCTGTAGGGCTACAAGGATATACTCCACCTGAAGCTATGTGCACACATTTAAGCTGCTTCTGTGTTACAACTGAAGACCGGTTAATACATCGCGTTACTTCTCCGTTAGGATTGCGAACCGGTTACTACAGCCAATCTACTTCTCCGTTAGGACTGTAGACCGCTTAATACAGTCCAGCTGCTTCTCCGTTAGGACTGCAGACTGGAAAACACAGTCGAGCCACTTCTCCGTTAGGACTGCGGACAGGCAAACAACCGAGATACTTCTCTGTTAGGACTGAGGATTGGCTAACACAGTCGAGCAACTTCTCCGTTATGACCGCGGACAGGCTGATACCTCGCCAGCAAGATTATACATTTTCTTACTTGCAGGATTTCTGATAATAACACTGGCAGCAAGATCCTTAAATGCTATATTTTACTTAACTAGTTTAATCATTAGAAGAAGTAGTTAAAGTGTGGAACCAAAGTTATCAATTTTTGCCATATATACACATATACAATTTATTCACATTTTGTGGAACTAAAAAACGCATTTCATAGTAATCATTCAATCAGACCATACATACAATTTTTAATTTTTAACTTTTACTCCTATGCCAAAGAAATTTATGCTCAAGTTGTTTAGCAGTAAAAGTACTTTCTAAGGCTCTGTTTCTGAAGTTTCGAATTTCCAGAATTTTTCTTTGAGTTTTCTAACGGAACGCCAGTAGTATGCTTGGAAGACGATAGGGAACCTCTGTTCATCCAAATACAAGTTCAGATTTGGAATGACCCCAATAATAATTTAATAAACATGAGATCCAAAGCTATTGTTGGCGTGTTTGAAACGCCTCTGCGTGTCGTGACGTGTCCTTTCAGTTACTTGACTTCACACACACGCACGCGCGCGCTTTAACATACGGACACACACTGAGGGGTCAATTTCACGCAAATCACTCACAGTTTAAAGCAAGGCAACACGTTATTACACCAGAAAGTAACTCCCCACTGTGAAAATCCAACTGGCAGCTGATGATATACAGGCAAAAGTGAACATTCTTTAGCAAAGCAGTCACTCAAACTACTAGTATTTCTTATGTACCGGTGTTGCTACATTGCAAAGGGATCTAAATTATGGCAATGCTTTTGTTTCGCTTTTTTTTTTCTTACTCAAGCCATTTTCTGCATTCGCAATTCTAAGTTTCAGAGCTGATGGATGTTATTTAGGATTAACCAAATTATATATACCTCGGCTAACGGTGACGAACTCCGGGTCTCACAGCCATTTTTGTTTCAAATGAATAAATATCCACCGGACACCAAATTACAGAATTAGTTTCTGTGTCGGCTACTCAAGTGATAAAACAGCTAATGGAGTTGAAATAACAAGCCTTTAATTATTTATCTCCGCAGAGTCATACGGTTTTTTTTATGCTTTAAACTGATGTCAAGCGATGGAAAGACAGTGGATACAAATCTATTTAGTTGCGACGCAAACAGACAACAGATGAAGGAGTTGAAGAATTAAATAACATATAGAAAATGATACATTTATACGTATTTTATGAATAACAACTTCATTAAAAACAGAAAGCCTAGTTTGATTATTTATTTGTTGAGTAATATTTAAATTAATTTTCCTCTGACGTTTTACTTTAACCATAATCAAAACATAACCAAAATGGTTTCTGGTCCGAAAGCAAACAAAATGTTTTACAACTCTATATTTCATGTATTCATATCTGTCTACCACAAGATTTTGTTAAATGTTCCATGACTTCATGAATGTCATTTTTCATACACAAGATATAAAGGTTTTGCATTGTTTTAAGTAAATCCTTGTGCTAAGTACTGGAAAGCCACTCTCAGAAAATGTTAAAAATAAGAAATCTGTTCACAGCGAAGCACTTTTTGCGGAGCTACTAATGGAACTGTTAGATAACGCGCACCTTCTAACAAACCCAAGGCTTCAAAAGATCCTGCCACATAATATATGCTGGGCCAGGATAATCCAGTCCACACCATGCACATTTAATTCTTTGATATCAACTTCAGTATTACCCATCCATTTACACCAGATTCTCTAAGTCACCTTCTCTCTTCAGGTTCCACCTATGGAAATTTATAAACTTTTCTCATTTCCTGAATGCGTTCTACCAACTTCGTCCTTTGTACCCTAATTCACTTTATCACACTACTAATAACTTGTGGAAAGTAAAATTTATGAGGCTGCTCAATATTCAGTTTTCTCTAGTCACTTTTTATTGCCCCCCTCTTACGTTTAAATATTTTCCTCAGCATTCTGCTCTCCAAAACCGTCAGTATGTTCTTCTGAATTTGCTGCAGGAATCCACGTATAATAACATGACATTTACATCAACATTTCTGTACCGTAGACTTGTGCCAAACTGATGATGGTTTGTAACCGAGATGAAATATGTAGGAGAATAAAATATGCAGGTATTGTTACATGCTGAATGTATACTGTGGCTGTAGGTTGAATGTTCTTCCCTTAGGGAAAGAAATCATGTCTTTTCCAAGGAAAGTAACGCTTAAGAGTATGGTTTTTGTGTTTTAAAATTTATCTTTTAGGTGAGAGACTGGAATAAAAAATACCCGGAAGGACAGCTCTGCTAAAACCTAAGAGAGAATTTATCTACTTACATAAAAAGGCGGGTTTCACCCACATGTTCGACCCTTTACTACCATATATTGCTAAGCGTTTGTTGTGTGATGTACAGGATGAGTAAATTTACACCCGACACGAATAACATAATGAAGTATGTATACATATTTACGTTTCAAAATATGATGTATTCCTCACAGTTTGCAGCTCTATGCTCCAGTCGCTTTCTTTCCTCACAATCCCTATAATCATACTTATGCACTGCAGTTTCTGAAGTTATACAGTACTTCACAGGTTAGAAAAATCACTCTGACGCTCTTTTTTATTCATGCTTTCGTAGGATCAAAATTTTGACCTTTCTTAATTGGTAATATTAGTCTCAGAGTTCTGTCTGCTAATAATAGACATTTAATCCTGCTTTCTGTAGTATAAAAAATTTCTCTTGCCTTATATGTGCAACGGCTGCCTAATTAAGCACCGCACGATAAAGGGTAAACAGAAGTGGAGGGACAACTCCACCGTGACGTTGATTGGAGTTGTCATCAACTGGTTCCAACAAATTTACCTCCTAGTGAAGCACCCTTTGGGCTTCAGAGACGGTCTGAACGATTTGGAAAAGAGATAAATCTCTTAGCCTACCAGGAATCTAACCCCAATCTCACTGTCCTACTGGTCATTATGCTGACCGAACTATACTGGCTTATTATGCTGATCGAACTATACTGGCTCCTTATGCTGACCGCACTATGCTGGCTCATTACGCTTACGGAAATATACTGGCTCATTAT
>BLKM01006140.1:0-14683 GCA_013340265.1 Coptotermes formosanus
GATAGATAGATAGATAGATAGATAGATAGATAGATAGATAGATAGATGGATGGATGGATGGATGGGTGGGTGGGTGGGTGGGTGGATGGATGGATGGATGGATGGATGGATGGATGGGTGGATGGATGGATAAGACGGACAGACACACGGACGGACAGACAGGTAGGTGGGAGCGTGGGTGGGTGCGTGGGTAGATGGATGGATAGTTTGATAAATAGATAAGTGGATTGATGGATGGATGGATAGATGGTTAGATAAATGGATGGATGGATAGATAGGTAGATAGATAGACAGATAAAACTAGATGGCCCGTTAATACTTCACAGTGTTCCTTGTTCATGTTTATCTTAAAATTGCAACTACTGAAATTAAAACAGTCAAAAATAAGACTCTGCAAACAGCTGGGTAAAAATGGTAATCAAAATGCCAGCGTTTGAAACGTTAGGACAGGTACACAGATATAAGAGTCCTCTTTGCAACGCCCTCTGGGCTGCATTGACTGCAGCCCACCCTCAGGCCTAGCTCGGCGAGTCTTCCTACCACTCGTACTTGTGCTGGAGCCAGCGCGGAACGTCTGGGTAGGGCACAGCCCGCTATGATCACCGCAGCGCTTGGAGCCCCTTGCGAGTATTTGAATTCGCAATGATCTCCTTCATGTTATTCTAAAGAATGTACTTCTCCTATCGAAACCTTTTATTCCGATATTTTTTCACAATTTCTGAGCGGCGGGGGGGGCTGCAGCCCTTATGGACGAGCAACCCCTGTTACCATTTTACCCGGTTTCACAACCCACAAAATCACAGTCGAAATATTAAAGAGTTATAGTGTTTTTGTAACTTAAGTGCTGTGTTTGTAAGCCCGTGATTTCAGTCACCAATACAGATATACAGTGATTACTGAAATATTCGCAGTTCATGTGCACTCGCGAGCGCGTGCTAGCGGTACTGACAACTGGCTGCATGTCGGACCTAGTGAAGCAGATTCTGCAAGTTCTATCGACCGGACTGTCGTAAGGACCGAAATGGCGAAGGGGTATTACTGTCGCGAGGCTTTTGTTATTATGTTGGCTGTATTAGATCGCGCACATCTCCACTGGCGAGTGTACTGCGGTCTGGCTTACTACAGGCACAGGGTACAATGAAAGAACCTGAAATGATGGCCACGTCATTTCCGTAGTGTCCAAGTTACGTGAGGTGTATCCGGTAGCATGGATTGTGACGTGTTTGGTTACCCGGAGCATTAATGACTGTGGTTTTCGACCGACGGGCAGATGTGTTGAAGCTTGTTCACTTTCCCTGAGGACTATCAGTAGTGTGTGGCTTCCTTTTGTGGTTATATCGGTGTCATTAGGTTTGGTGTTATCATCGGGTCAGTGGCGTATGTACTTAGAGCACTTACGTCCTTGGTGGTTCAGTTCTGCTTCGGCCGCATGCGCACGCGCGCGTGCGTGTTTTCAGTTCTTGCTTTGACTCTAGCGACTTATTTTCATGTTCATATCGGCAACATGCGGGTTTCCGTTGCGACTGTGTCGGTGGCTACGGACAGGGGCTGTCATACTGAAAGTGGCGTTTGATTAGTGCGTCAGTGGCGTACAGTCTGTGTCTACGGTTCGGCTACCGGTCTATGTATTGCAGCAACTTAATTTGATATCAGTGACGTACAGTTCTGTGTTGTGACCATGTCAGTTTCGTGTGGACGTGGCGCATTATGTTGGTAGTATTATGTGAGCATCAGTGGCGTGCAGCTTACCTGTACATATCACTGGCGGGTTTCATTCATTTCTACATTTCCGGCAACATAGCTTAATGTTCATATCAGTGACATGCAGATTCGTGTCGTGACTGTATCAGTGGCGTGTGGACTATCAGAGTTATGCATCAGCGGCGTGCAGTTTCGTCCAGCTTGTCAGTAAGTAGTTCACGTTCTGTTTGTGTTTCTGGTAGGTTTTCTTTTATTGGTGTCAGTGACATCTCAGTTAATGTTGTGAACGTCTCAGTGGCGTAAGAATTTTGAGTGTGAACCCATTCAGTGACGCGTAGCTTCGTTCCACGTAGGCCTATCTGACATCAGACTGGGTTTAAATGATCGAGGCTTTTCAGCACAGTTCCCGCCACCATCATATGAGAGACGTGCTGAGTGGTGTTTTTGCGCCTCTGTGGCAGTGATTTCTAACATCACATCATGGCGTGCTTTCCGTAAGCACTGTCTGTCCTTTCTCTTGTGTCCCTTATGGACCCGTAATTCAATCTTTATTCCACTCGTGGCCTGCAGGTTCTGTATCAATATAAGTGTATTTTACTGGTAATAGTACCTTAGTCCTGCGATTGTGTTTGTATGCATCTACCAATCATGCATGGATGGTAGGCAAATTTTTCTACCTGGTATAGTATGTGACATAATGTGAGTAGACAGTCTCGTGTAATGGTTGCTTTGTTACATGGTGGCGGTCTGCGCCTGATAACTGTTACGATTAGTACGTGTCAGTGCTGCTGAATTACAAGGGTAAGTTCACTGTCTTAAAGCAGAGTTACGAAATACGACGTAGCCTCTCTTTGTTATTCTAAGATACTTTAATAACACGGATCGTATTCGAGCTTTGAACTTCACCTTCGGTGTGACGTTTGGCGATTCAGTCATGAGCGATGTTAAAGTATTCGGGAAGTTTTATTTTTGCCTAATTACTGGTTTTATGTCTTTCATATCCTTTTTTTATTTTTTCTTCTGTTCTTTCCTTCACTTTTTAGTTCGCCCCGATTTTCTTCTTCCCATCCTTATTTATTGAATTTTATATATTTTTTTGTCTTCGCAGTTCTCTTCTCTTCTCCCCTAAAACGCGGAATAGCTTAGTGTAGTGATCAGGCTGCGAACTGGGCGAACTGGATCCCTCCATCAAGTGCCGAGGTTAAGAATGAGTGGAGCTGTACTTCGATTGTCGCATATGCCTTCATGGCATGTACGGGGCACCTTTACTGTTCTTTACTGTGCCTTATATGTTTTCCTCTCCCCTTCTGCCGTACCTTGATAGACCTCTCTTCTTGTAACGAAAACTGTGTATATAGTTTCCTTGTATGGTTCTGATTGAAATTGTTTTTTTTTTTTTCAAATGTCAGTGTGCCATGAGTATGACATGAAGCCGGAACCTGTTGCTGCGTAAAAGACTATACTGTTATTTGTTAGTAAAGTGCTGTCTGAGATGCTGTATTGTGACGTGTCTAATTAGAATGTCATTATGAACCGATTTATGTAACTCTTGATGCAGAGCGGTGCCAAGTTCGAACCCAAGGCCGTTGTTACCGACCGTGTAAGAGACATGCATGTTTTTGTGACTCCAACATCGCCTGTCTCTTCTCTTTGCCTCAGGCAGCACTTGGTGTCAATCAGCAGGCGAGAGTGTCTCGTCTCTCGGCCTCTCTCTTTCTCTCTAGCCGCTCCTAATTAACATCCCCCAGCAGAACCTTTTGGCGTAATCTCTTTCTGCTTTCTGCAGTGCTGAGGGAACGAGCGTTTGTAATTTGTACGTGTTTTAATCGTCTGTTGCCATCTTTATTGGGCCGGGGAGCAGAGTAAGGATTTTTTATTCGTTTCAGGCAAATACTGTATACCTTCTGCAGTATATCGTGGGCTTTATACTTTGCATGTTGTATTTGGCACGTTATATCTACTTTGTACATTGTGCCTTGTACACAGTACCTTGCACATTGCAGGTTAAACCTTGCACATTGTACGTTGTACATTCTACCTTGCACACTGTACTTTATATATTATACCTTGCACGTTGTACCTTGCACATTATGTACATTGTACCTGGCCGATTATATCTTGTATATTGCACCTTGTACATTATACCTTGCACATTATGTATCTTATTTCTGTTGAGTGAAATTGAAGAAATTGCAGCAATGTCTAATAAAAAGCAGTGTATTTCAATTTGATACCTGCCTATTGATCACAACTTTGCTAATTTTAATTTTCCAAGTTTTTAACCAGTACTTTACTGTTCATGTTTAGCATGCTGCTGTGTTGTCTACATGCACGAACTGCATTTCTTAATGACGATATATGCACATGTTATATACATCTCCTGTACCTGTTTTCTTCCTGATGATGGCTCAGATACAGCCGAAACATGTGGGGGATTGTAATGGTATGTAGTGGTTATATAGCAAGACTGACTATAGGTGCATATAGTTGGACTGATTAATATATGTCTAATGCACAGAAAATACTAAGATCATTGAAGGATTTATATTCCATTTCCGCTCAACCTGTTCATACCGTCAGCTCTGCGTGGAACGAAACAGTCGACTGGAACGTAAGCGCGGCGTGACACTGATCACGGATCGGTGGTAACGCATGCGTGATAGCATTTCATTCACGCGCGTTGTTATAACAAACCGCAACCATACAGTATTCTCCTCAGTCAACTACTGCGCGATCAAGGAATAACGCGTTACGCTTTACGCATTCACTGATGCGCGGTTCTTGAAAACAAAGGTTTTACTGCTTCGTCTGTCCGCTCGGTACAGAGTTTATTGTAGTAAAATAAAAATAGCTGTATATAAATGATTGTCGCCATCTCATCCAGTGCTGTGCTAGCCGGGCAGTGAGTGCCGACCAGTGCACAGCAGAAAAGTCATTCCATCAGTAGTTGACCGCACTTTTGACTGTACTGTGCTGTTTTTATGTGCATTTCTATAGGACTAACAACGTCGCATTCACAGCCGTACAGTTTTACATCCAAGTTGCACTTTATTTTACATATTTGATGTAATGTTTTGCAGTATTGAGCTACTATTATGCGTAATACTTTACAAAGCTTAAAAACGCTCACACCATATTTTGTGTATGATGTACCCAGTTAAATTACTGCGGGATTATATAAATACTAAAATGTAAATTCATATGCAAGCCAGAAAATAGTCCGTTATAACTGAAACGCGTATGTAAAGTGGTATAAAGAAGAGATGTGGTAAATGGAGTAATTGTTGCGGTGCATTTGTTAACAGCCACCACGGGCTGGACTAGTACCTCACATTGTACCAAACCCATTTTCTTCCACATTCATTCCTTAACCTGAAGTTTCAGCGGCTGACAGCGTCGTTAAATAAACCACGAATGAATGAGTGAATGAAGGAATGAACGAACGAACGAATATACAGCCACCACAGAACCATTTTGCCATTTAAAGTTAACAGGCTTAACTTGGCTTCACTTTGTCGCTGCAATCCTGTAGTTGTGCCATAGTTGGCAGCATTTCTTTTCAGCCGGTAGAGTTTTTAGGCGGAAGGCTAAGAGCGAATCTGTACAGCGATGGTGAACTTGCGGCGAAATAAAACAATAGTTGCGGCTTTGCAATCTCACCTACAGAGTGGGTCCGTCCGCCAGCTCTGCTAGATGCTTCTACGGTCAAAAGTAACAGCTGACCTGTGTAGAGGAACAGTACTCCAGTCTTTTTTACTGCATCGCGCAGATGCGCGAGTTTATTTTGTCGAACAGCATGTAGAGAAGCGAGGGATCTAAGTTTGCAGCGTCGCTTCATGTAGAGCAAAGTGTCTTGTAACGGTCACACTGCATTTTCAAAGTAGCCTGCAGGACAGCCGTCAAGCTTTGTTGCCTCCACCACACCACTTCCTCCCCTCATCATCCTCTTCTGCGCAGACACGTGGCATCATGTTTCCAGGTACAAAGTGTAGGTGAGATATTCAGCGTCTCCATCCAACGCCGACGTAGTATTATTTGTGGCCTTTATATTAACATAACGTGTTTTCTAACAGTACGTCTGTTTGAACGTGGTGTTTGGTGACTTGTCATGTATGAAGTAACAATACTCACTTTCTGGATGAAATGTTTCATGTTTATTGAAACAACTGGTGGAACAGTTCCCACTTTCTGCAGTCCTTCTCTGGCACCCCCTCCCCTCTAACGGCATTCTGTGACACGTACTTAGGCTATAATTTCTGCAGTCTGTTCTGTTCTATTAAGAATCAGTCTGTGGTATTCGTTGTAAGGTTTTTTTATGGCAGCTGGGACGGGCTACCCGGTGTCCTTTCTGTTTCTTATTTGTCAATGAGATGCTGTTGTGGATGACATGTGTACCGGGGTGAGTTGCGTTACTTTCTGCGGTTACCTACTGCTTTTGTGACTTCGTCGTGCCTGTGCAGATATTGTCTTCTTATATACAACAACAACAAAAGGTAGCCGGGATGGCTTAGTGTGGTCAGGCTACGCACTGGACGACCGAGGAATCGGGGTTCAATTCCTGGCAGAGGCAAGGGGTTTTCCTGTTTTCATAAGCATGCAGCCCGTTTGTTGCGCCTACCGAATCTCCGTTCAGTTGGAAACGAGTGCAAAGTGGCCGGGACGTGAAGCTGACCACTCATGTAGCGCCGAGGTTAAGAATGAGTGGAGCTGTACCTTTTTCTCCCGCCATGTGCCTTCATTGCGTCGTGCTTATTTAGGTACAGTGACTTCTTATTACGATTGTTTTTACACTCTTACTATTGCTGCTGCCGCCGCCGCAACCACCACCGCCGCCAGTGCCGCCGCCGCCGCCGTAGGCAGTATCGTCATTACAATACCTGCCATTATGTGAACGTTACATGCTTGACCGGCGAGATTAGCAAACCTATTTGCAGTCGGTTCGCGAGTGATTTGTGATTGGCCAATACTGCTGTACAGCATATTTCCTTTGGGACCTTCAGATTTGCCTGCCGCAATTCCCCAGCCAACATTATCTACCCCGAGTATCATCGATAAATGTGTTCTAATGACGCAGCATTAGCATTCCATCTGGTAACTGCTAAGTTAGAGGTGAACGTGTAAACTGTTGGGAGTTGACCTGTTGTTTTAAGCTCTGAAGACGCAAGTTGACCGGAAGTGCGTATGTTAAGGTTTCTGTCCGTACCGCGCAGTAAACACACTCCGTCGGGGTTATAAAAACCAACCAGTTAATGTTGTGTAGGGAAATAGTCGCTGTTTGTTCTGAGATCCATACAAAACACATAAATACACTGTGTGGGCAGAAAGAGTTCGTGAATGTTAAACTTGGTGGTACATATAGTAACCACTGGGCTTTAAAGTGTTGAATGTTTAACTAAATGTATGTTGCAGACTTCCTAAGAACCTTATAGTCGTACAGCTTGTCAGAAAATGCTGCCCTTTTATACGGGGCCCTCGTTTTATCTGACAGCCATCATTTGTTACTTTCACAGTTATTCCGCCGTCCGTGGGAGCTGGGATAGCTCAGTCAGTATAGTGACTATGCTACTGTCTGGACGACCTATGGTTGAATTCACTGTAGGGGCAACAGACCTTTTACCCTAAACTTTCCAGACCTTTTACTCAATGGGTAGCGGGTATCTCCCCCTCGAGGGTAAAGCAACATGGGCGCAAAGCTGTCCATTCAACTTCTAGGTTAGTGATGATAGGAGGTACACCCCCCCCCCCCCACTTCCGTATAGCATGGACAGACTCGATTTATGTGTGTTAGATATACGGAAAATGGTTGTGGTGTTAGAATGGATATGGTGCTAAAGTAGAGCAGCAGATGTACGGATAGACTGCTTGTTGCTAACCTGTTATGTCTTCCTCAACAGGGGCCACCGCCGCAACCAGGGCAGCTGAAATTCACGGTGGCGGAAAACTGCGACCGGATCAAGGAGGAGTTTAACTTCCTGCAGGCGCAGTACCATTCGTAAGTATTCTGTACTGACTTGTCATTGCTAGGGACCTGTAAAGGGGTCAGTGTTACAGCCACTGCTCGGCAGTGTTTATTTGCAACGGAACGTTTTAAGGTCGACGGTAAACCCCTAGTTTTAAGTACCAGTTGATGGGCATAGTCAGCGAACTACGTTTGATGCCATCTTTGCCTCCCTCCCTCCCTCCGTTCGTCCGTCTGTCCGTCCATCCCTGTGTTCGCAATTCGCTGCAGGAGCCGGAAGTTCTGTACGTTGAAAGCTATTCGAGCCCTTCCATCAAGGCCTGGACAGACCCTTAGGGCTCCAGGGGGTCGAGGCTACCAGAATTTCTAGACAACCGGCGCATGGAAGTGATAAGGTGAGCATTACGCACCAGCCGCGTTTACCTCCCACCCCCACAAGGGCCATTGGATTAAGTCAATGAAAAATTCCGGTGACCCCATTCGGAATCGAACCCGCGACCTCCCACTTTGTAGCGCAGTGCCTCAACCAAGTGCACCACTGCATACCCCTTTGTATGTTGAAAGACGTTTGAAAATTTTGCTAATGTACTTAAGGAAGTGGGATGTATAACGATTTATTTGTAAGTATGTTTCAATAACGATTTATTTGTAAGTATGTTTCAATACAAGATGTATAACGATTTATTTGTAAGTATGTTTCAATACAAGTACTGATTTTATAGAGGAGTGGGACATAAGTGTATAAGGACATGCTTTAGAGCTAGTAAGCCAACGTTCGCGGCTTTAAATTCCCCGCAACCGCGACGAAAACTTGTACTTTGGTATTTACATTTTATGTATGGAAGCTGCCTTTTCGGCTGTCCATTATGATGAGCATCTGTTGCTTAGTATGAACGCAGAATTCTGTTTCTTGTGACAAGAAGAAAGGGGCCAAGTTGCAAGTGAAAGTTAAAGCAATCCCATTACAGGCCTGGACAGGCCGTTAGGGTTCCAGGAGGTTGAGGCTCCTAGATTTCTAGACAGTCGGCACGTGAGGGTGGTAAGGTTGTCAGCCCTACGCAGCGGCCGCGTTTACCCCCCAGGAAATATTCCTAGTACTCATTTCTGTTAGAGGCTGAGTCGACCCCAGGGCCATAGTGCGACCGAAAGCAGTATGCCAATGAAGAATTCCAATGACACCATCGGGAATCGAACCAGCGACCTTCCGGTTCGTAATGCAGTGCCTCAACCAGCTGCGCCACCGCGCGCCCCACACCCCCACCCCCCACCCCCAGTTGCAGGTACTCGAGAGTATTACTTGGTGCTGTAGGCATCACGTGGCTGTAAGAAGTGAGAAACGTATGTAGCATGGAATGTTTTGTCCCTGTTTTTCTGGGACGGTCCAACTTGTAAAACATGCGCAGGATCGGAAAAGGTTTCTAAATTTTTCAGTGGGAATGTGATTGTAATTTTTTGTTCTAATGTTTTTGTTGCCGTGGGAATTGACTGAGCTACGTTGGGATAGTTCAGACATGGAGACAGCGAGACTGCTTATGAAATTTTGGCACGTAAGTCATGTATTTGATGCAGAGTGTTCTTTATTCTTAGTCTTCTGCCTTTACGGGAAATTGCTTACTGAGGTTGAGATGTGTCAGACGCCTAAGAGTTGTAACATTCGCACGACAGGAACCGAAAATGGTCACGAAATTTTGCCAGGAACACCAAATGGAAGGAAGCCTGTTCAGAGATTGGTCTGCACATGGACGGATAAGTGTTAAAATTGACGTAACCAACAAACTTTGCGGAGCAGTGTCCTTGAGAAGCTAACAGTTCCTCAGCTACTCACATTCCCACCATTTTATATAACCCGAGGATTCATTACCATGATCACAGGAGCTCACCATTAAGAGCCATTGTAAGCCAGTACTATCCGTGCGTCTACTATTAGATCTCGCAATCGGTCTCTTCTGTTCGCGTGTTCGCATGTAAACCGTGTAATTAACGATGATGTAAGAATGACAGCTGTTGCTGGTGGTAACAGAGTTCTGCACGTGAGCGCATTGTGGGTCGCAGTGTCGGGCTTTGTAGCTGTTAGCCTTCGAACATCATCAGGTTGTGATGCGACGTGTAACGGAGCCGTTCTCCCATCGTGCACAAGCGAAGTACCTGGCGTGCTGCGGTTCCTCTACGTATTGGAGAGGAAAGCAATGGCGTCATCAGACAAACAAACGGGAAACAAAGTGGCAGCGAGGTACAGCGTTTAGCAGGGCGTTGCTCTGTCGGACAGTCCCCTCGTCTGTGACAGACATCATTCGCCAGTTGTGTGATTGTCATGTCTGGGGTCACGGACAAAGAAAAGTGATTGAATTGATTACGAACGTAGGCTATTGTGCATCTCAAAGAAATTAATCTTTCCCAGTAGGTTTCTGACAGAAGGAGCTTTGAAACTCTTCGTCTTTGTAGCGTTACATCCTGTTTTGCGTTATATAATTCATCGTCAGGCGTTAACGGGCCGGGATATATCAGTCGGCATAGCGACTCGCTACGGGCCGGACGGTCCGGGGATCGGATCCAAACCGGCCCTGGGGCCCACCCAGCCTCCTGTACAATGGGTACCAGGTCTTTCCCCGGGGGTAAAGCGGCCGGGGCGTGGAGCTAGCTGCTCCACCCCTTCTAACGCCGAGGCTAACGAAAGGGTAGAGCTATACCTGTACTCCCCCTTGGGCCTTAGGCCTGCATAGGGGTCCCTTTACCTTTAACTCGTCAGGCTTTATGGCCTGAAGATGACTTATATTTGGCCGAAACATGTAGCTGTATCAACTGCATAAATGAAATATTTGTACTCGACTGAAAATTCTTTGATAGTAGTGAAAAGTTTTAGTGGTGCGGCCTTTGCGAGAATTGTGATAGGCCTGTTGTTAAGTGGGTAGACGTAGCAGGTTCGCCCGAACGTTTGTCAGTTTCTCCCAGACAGCACGGCCATACTCAGAGTGCCGTCCAAGAAGGCATTATTAACTCGTCGTAGTAGGCCTAATCAGCTTCACGACGATGTGAATTTATCGCAATGTCCACGGTAGTATGATTAGTGTATGACTGGTGTATGGTGATTGGTGTGTGATGATGCACTTGTAAATGATTTGAGGTCGTGCCATGATAAAGATAGTAATCCGGCCTTGCTTGGAGGTACTGAGGAAGGTCACGGGGACCATTCCTTCCTCCCCCCGGGGCGGGGGGAGGAAGGAATTATTTGTGATCTTGGTGTTTCAATTCTGCCGTGATGAGTGACGCAAGAAATGTCGGTTTCCCAGTACAACGCAACACTGTGGTTACACCACTGTCTGTGTTTCCCAGCAGAAAATGGACAGCGGAAGGAAAAAGTAAGACACACAATGTACGTATAACGTAACGCAAAGGCGCGTTCTAATAACCATTGTTGCCGTGGAAAAGCAATGAGTGTTACATATTCTGTGTGTGTGTGTGGGGGGGGGGCGGGCGCCATAGTTATCCAGCATGCAAAACGCATGCGCCGTATTACATTAGCATTTGTGGCCTGTCCGGCTCTATCATATTTTTCCACATTATCACGTAAATGGCACGATTTTCGGGAAAGAAAGGTTATTGAACATAAAATGTGTGTTTCGATTTTGTTTACAATTTTTGCCTGAAACATTTCTCATTCTAAGAAGAATTGCGCGAGATTCTGTCATAAATGTACGCTTTTCTTCATGTAAAGTACGCGTTATTCTTGTGAGATTTTAATAAGCTCGAATTTTCTCGACAGAATTTGAAGTGTCCTCAGATGTCAAGTTTCATGAAATCTGTCCAGTGAGCCGAGTTGTTCCATGCGGACAGACAGACAGACAGGACGGAGCAAACAGTCGCTTTTCGCAGCGAGTTATAAGGCAGGACTCACTGGCTAATGGGCTGGTGCATTACTGGGCGGCATTGAAAAGAAAAGTAAAGAAACGTTCGTGCCTGAAGCAGGGCTGCATGACCCGATCGCGAGGTACGATCAGCCAGAGACTGCGGCCGCTTTTTTAGAAAAACATAATGTGTAAGGGGCGGAAATGTTACCGCGGTCACCACTGGCTGGAGGCTTTGCGTGGTTTTCCTCATTTATTCCAGCCAGGTGCCTGGACAGTACCTCAAACTGTGCCACGCCATTTCCTTCCACTTTCATTATCCATTAATCATCCAGCATTTACATTCTGTACACCTTAACCGTTTAACGATCCCAGTGGCCGCGCGGTCTAAGGCGTGCGCCTGCGGCCGCTCGCTTGCTGGGATTGCGGGTTCGAATCCCGCCAGGTGCGTGGATGTCTGTCTCTTGTGAGTGTTGTATGTTGTCAGGTAGAGATCTCTGTGTCGGGCCGATCACTCGTCCAGAGGATTCCTAGCGAGTGGTGTGTCGAACTGAGTGTGATCGTGAAGTCTGCATAATGAGGGGGCCCTGACCCACTAGGGGCTGTTGCGCCATAAAAAAAGAAAAAATCGTAACCGTTGAAAGACTAAGACTGTGAATTATATTTAAAGATTCAGTCCGTACCACGCAGTAAACACATTTCGTCTCGGTTATAAAAACCAGTAAGTTAATGCTGTACAGAGGAATAATCAGTGTTTATTCTGAGATCCACACAAAACACATAAATACACTGTGTGGGCAGAACGTAGAATTTTTGAGCGTTAAACCTGGTGGTACATATAGTAACCACTGGGCTTTAAAAGGTTTACTACTCACGTCGTTACTTGCTAAACCGTGAAGAAACCCATAAAGGTTCCCCGGCGACGAAATGATTGACATTCCTGAGGTCAGTATAGGCCCCTGGGACGTTCGTAAACATACTGATGTCTTACAGGCAATGGGAAGTTCTGTGGGATAAATCGGGAGGAACGTGAGGCTAACCACTCATGTTTAGGCCTATAACCCCTTTCTACAATCATGTTTCTTCAGACGCGCTGCAGGTTTGTTGATACTTTACCTTCGCCTGTGCCTTGTAGAGGGTTGATGTAAAGAATGACGCATAAAGTAGGAATTTTATAGCAAAAAGAAAACGTAAAGGAGTGTAAACCTTGGTAACCAATTCTGTAAATGTAGCTGTACTGTACATACCTTAAATTCCAGTAAGAAGAGTTGGGGAACTCTTAGCACACAAACGTGTAATTACTGCTTGATTTTATAGTAAATATATATCTAAAGCATGTTTTTGTGAAGAAAAGAACAGAAGCGTCGTCAGAGTATTTTATAAGTAAAAAAGTGTACTTTAGACACGACGTTAAGTTTGTTGAGAAGTGCGCCTGTTAAAGAAACAGGGGGCTATAAATCTGAGTGGTGCGCGGCCTGCAGCCACTTTATTTCTTTCTAAGGCTGATTTTCCACGAGCGGTTTTTAGCAGCGCTTCCGCGGGCAGCGCGGCTAGAAATGCATTGGTCCAAATGGACATATTTCCACGAGCGTACGCTGCAGCGCTGCAGTCAAGGCCATGAACTGCTAACGCTGCCGGCCGCGGGTACTAGCGTTTCCCTGAGGCTGGCAGCGGCGGTTTTATGCCTCGCTGCCAGGTGAGAAGCATTGTGAACAGCTGTGCCATTTCCACGAGCGGCTGTGTGACGCGCTGCTCTGAGCAGGAAGTTGCTGTGTTGCGTATACTTTAGACTTTTTAAAAATGTCGCAACAATCACATCTGGAGTCATTCGCCACTGAATTGTCTATTGAAGAATAAAGAAGCTATCAGCCATTTGCGACTCGAAGTAGTCTTCCTACAGCAGTAGACAAGAAAAAACATATGCATGGGAGACACTATGCAGATTTAGCATTTCGCCAGACATCAGTGACATGCGAAAATAATTGAGAAGTTTATTTTCGTCACTAAAAATATATATAGTCGCACAAACTCGTGCACAAGTTACAAGTAAAACAACCTTAGTAAAAACGTTTCATTTACATCCCGACATGTTTCGGCGCAGTGAGATACCATCATCATGGGAAAAAACGTAAAAACACTGAGCGATAAGACGGTGGATGACACGACACAATTCTGGTTGAAGTATTGTCACCTCACTGTCTGGGCGCTTTGGGATGAATAGTGCGTGATGTCTTCAGAATCCAGATGAAAACATCATAGGACACCCGACTGTAGTTAGAATGTTAAAAAACACACCATCACGGCAGCAAGACGTTCACTGTTGGCTGCCAGAATCGATCATTACAACCAGAAGCGGACGTGTTGGTACATGTTCAATAGTGGAACTGTGGTTGTGGAGTACGAGCATCAATAACTCATTTTTGGCCCATGGTGGCGTCGTCATAAAATATCAACATGATATTAAAATCACAGGTTTTTTGAAGTATACAGCCAAACGTATTACGATACGGTCAGTTCTTGAAATTTTGGCTGTCATGTCATCTAGTGTTTTATCGCTCAGTGTTTGTACGTTTTTTCCCCTGATGATGGTGCATCATAGCGCCGAAACATGTGGGGATGTAATTGAAATTTTTTACTAAAGCTGTTTTATTTGTAACTTGTGCAAGAGTTGGTGAGCTTATATATATATATATATATTAGTGACATTACGTGCACGGTACGACAACACGTAGTTCATTTTCGTCGAACCCAGTAGTGGTGACGACGTTTCTTTTCATAAATTCTCTTGTGCAACAAAGCAAGCATGAGAACGTCCCCTCCAAGTCCATTACATCTACTGGTGGAGAGAAGGCCAGCAGCGAACGGCACCGCCGCTCGTCGAAAAGCTGTTGCGGTTTTTATCAGCGCTGCCCGCCCGTGGAAAAGGAGCCTAAAGGTCGTAACGAAGATAACAGTAGACACATCTAACATGCAGATCGCATATCAACAGGCATGTTGTTAAATTATGGGACAACGGAGGGCTTAGTAGTTGAATAAACACTGTGAATAGACCGAAACGCGTTGCTGACGAAGTGTACACGGCCTATTGGACATATCCTGAGAGGGATGCTATCACGAGGTGATTAGCTATTGTAGCTAATGCTTATGAGCCGAGAGAGTAGCTATTGTAGCTAATGCTTAT
>BLKM01006141.1:0-11772 GCA_013340265.1 Coptotermes formosanus
GATCGTGAAGAAGAAGGTACTGGAATAGCACAGTCGACTGAATGATCATGAAGAAGAAGGTACTGGAATAGCACTGTCAACTGAATGATCATGAAGAAGAAGGTACTGGAATAGCACTGTCGACTGAGTGATCATGAAGATGAAGGCACTGCATTTCTTCGACATATCATTAACTATATAGGAGTCTGCACTGCGTAACATTCCAGAAGACTTGAATCTTCAGCAACACCGCTGCGACAATGTCCAATGTTGCTGCAATAATTTCTGTTGGTTTAAAATTTCCCCTAAGTATATCTGTCACGTTTTTAGATACTTCAGATGCAACATGCTCTTTGTCTGCCCAGTGAACCCAACATTTACCTCACTTTTTGACCACTCGATGCAGAGTGAAAGAAGTGTTTTATTTAACTACTGTCTCAATTGCTAAGATTCATTAGCGTCAGTGGTCGATAAAGACACATGAATATGGAGCACTTGTAAAATGATATTGAGAGGGCAAGCCGAAGTACTCGCAGAAAGATCTGTCCCGGAGCCATTTTATCCACCATAAATTCCACATTGACTGGTCTGTGATGGAACCCGGGGTTTCGCGGTTAGAAACCGGCGACTATAGCTTGAGCCATGGCACGGCTGCCAGTGTATGTAGAATTTAGAGTATGTCTACAGTGTTCACTTATTAAAATGCTGCACTATGATCAGGAATATTGCTAAAGAGAAAAAAGCAGCTTATCACAACAGTAAAGCGTCCAACTCACGGTTCATTTGTATTCGGTTCTAACTCCTACTGGAGGCTGGATATTCGGTGTTACTTCGGGTTTTTTCTTATTTCCTACACGTAAATATAGGATGTGGGCCGTATTATGGCTCAGGAGGTTAGTCGCCGGCCCCCCACCGCCGAGGCCCAGGTTTGATCCCGGGCCATTCCATGTGGAATTTGTGGTGGACAAAGTGACACTGGGACAGGTTTTCGCTGGCCAGTTTCTTTCTATCTGTGCTCCACTACTTTGTAAAGGACCGAAAAGTACTCATCACCTTCATCTTTATCATAGGTTTGCGCAAGAAGCGTTAAGCTTGCGGTGCTTCCATCGCGTCTGCAGCGTGGCCCTTCTCCACGAAATGTAGGGTGTACCTTTACACAGACTACAAGGTTTCCACGCATATTTCTTCTAATTCATAATTCATTACCTTCCTACTATATCGTATTAGAAGCCACTTAAATTCAGCTTTTGGCAATAGTGCTTAACGGAGCTGGAATAGCATAGTCTGCAGGACAGGCTGCACGTCCGCGTAATCGTGTATCCATTCCCGGCAGGGGCAGTAGATTTATCTCTTTCTCACTGAGTCCAGTCCAACTGTAGAACCCACCCAGGCTCCTGTTCAATGGACACCGGGTATCTTTCCCTGGAGGTAAAGTGGCCATGACGTGAAGCTGACCACTTACCTCCATCCGGTGCCGAGATTAACGATCAATGGAGCTGTAACTCTACCTCCCCCCCTTATGCTTTTATGGCGTGCAAAGGGACCAATTTACCTTTACCTTAATGGATTCTAACAACAATGAATCCGCATTAATTAGGCTCCAGGACGCTACGCCTTAATTCTTAAATCAGATGTTTGAAACACGTCTGCACCAAAATCATAATTGTGCCAGCTTTGTGGTTAGCACTGCACTAAATATGCAGATTGCTCTTTTCTGGGATGTGACTCTGTGTTGTCACAAGAACCAGCTTCGCTATCTTCAAAGTAGAAGAATCATCTTAAGGGTTAAAATGGGGGCAGCAGGTTCCTCCGAAATTTTGGTTCTACCTACCAAAGGACACTACTTCAAACCCCAGAGACAATAAATCTTAGCAAGTGTGTCTTATAAAATGTCTTGTCCACAGAATGTTTATCATCTGAACAAATTTCTTTCACATTCCCTCCTCTTCCTCTTCTTATTCGCCTGCTATTTATTTTGTTCTTTCTTCGCCTTATCCCAGGTTACTCCTTTTTAAAAAGAGTATATTTATATTATGCAATATTTATCAGCTGAATTGAGGTTCAGTATTCTATAAGGCATTTTAAAAACACATTCAAGAACAAAAGTATTGTCAGAATTAAATGTGTGGGCTGAAAGGTAGGTATTTTACCTACATTATTGTTTTTGTAATGGCGGTATTTGTCATCAGAATATTGAAACTGGAATCAGAATGTATTGAAGTAATGCCAAATTGAACTGCCAGGAAAGAAATGAAAGCTCGATTTTACACCGAACATGGGCAGTGCCATGTCTCAAATGTTTTTTTTATTAAAGGGCCCCGCAGCAGGTGTTACTGACGTACCGCAGCGTTGAGGATTATTGTGCAACCCTGTGAGAAAGATGATGAAGTTTTTTCTGTTTTTCCATTTTAATGGAGCACCAGTGGAATGAAGTTGACAGCGGAAAACCAAAGTACTCAGGAAAAAACCTGCCCTCTTCCACTTAGTCCACCACAAATCCCACATGGACCGAGCCGGGATCGAATCCACGCCTCCGCGTTTACAGGCCGGCGGCTAATCGCCTGAGCCATGCCACGGCCTGTCTCAGGTGGTTAGTTGTAGGCCTGTCACCGGAAAGGCCCAATTTCGATCGCAGGTCAATCCATGGCAGGCTTGTGTTGGACAGTGGGACACGTTTTCCTCTGGGCACGTTGGTTTTCCCCTGTCCTTATCATTCCACTGGTGCTTCGTAATCATTCTTCATCTATAGCCTACTGTTTGCAGTCTTAGCAACTGACGGCGTTGCTAGATAACACAATACACACACTGGGCATAGCTGTTTATTTGATGGAACTCCTGCTTCTTTTTCTGGTAGTTCCAGAATGGAATGTCGGCTTAAATACCAAACGTCGTGTTTGTGTTTCTACAAGTTCTTGCAGATTCATTGGTCATAAGAAAGCTATTTATTGCATTTAGTTGTTAAACCTCCATTACATAACCTAAAAGCAAAGAAACAACTTGACATTTAAGAGAAATCCAAGACTTTTCTAGCTTTGCCCAACAAACAATGAGTCTTGGGTAATGTCAGGGATTCTAAGAAATATCCATTACATCGAACACGTCTTTGGAGAGTTTTAGGTGGACACACACACATAAACACACACACACACATGCAGAAAGTTATACTAAGAACACGGACGAGTCCCCCCGTTCTAGCGCGCCCCCCGGCGGCCCGACACTTGTCCCTCGAAACGTGACGCTTTCTCATCTAATCTAGTTCGACCCCCCTGCAACTCTCTCTCGAACTGTTAAGCTCCCTTCACTGGTTATTTCAGCCCCAGTATCTTATAAAATCGTGTAGCCATTCTGTTCACAGAAATGTTAATAGTGATTACTTTCGACATCTACAAGCTTTTTGGGCTGGTTGGCATAAGCCAGAAGGGACTAGAAGGGAATATAAGTGTTAATGGAAGTGGAAACCTTCGGTGCTTCATCGCCAATTTCTATGGACCTCTTCGTAACCTTATCATGCTGCAGTGAGAAAGGTATATAGCTTAAAGGCCGCTGTGATTGTTTAAGCTGTCACACGCATCTACATTCATAATGACACCTCCTTCCGCCGAACGCCAGTTGCTTTATGTCCTATTTACCTTCTTAATTCCAACCATCAGGTGGTTTAAAACTACGTTGAATATTACCTTACAATACTCATCGCCGGCCATCTTTCTAATTTCTGGTGCTCTTCGCATAATCATCAGCTCTGCCTCCGTTAACCGCCAGCTGGACATTCCGAGATTCAATGACCGGCAGGGGCAAGAAATATTTGTTTCTTTCAACACGTCCAGCCCATCCAACATCCTATTGTGTTCTCTCTGTGGTTGTAAAGCGGCCGAGGCGTGAAGCTGACCATCTCCAACTAGCGTTGTGGTTGAGAATGAGTGGAGCTGTGCCTTTTCTGCCTCTTGTTCTATATCTCTCCAGAGTCCTGTGGCAATTGGCCAGCAGGAGGCACTATTCGCCAGCGGTGGTTATTGCTACAAACACTGATGTGAAGGAAATGGTGGAATGCCTGGTGGAGGACTAGTGTCTGTGGTTTCATTATACGTAGTAAGCAGAAACTTGCAACAGCGATCAAAATAGGAACAAGTCCAACCCATAAAACCCCTTAGTTCTCATGTTTACTGCCTAACAAAATCTGCAATATGTAGAAATTAAAAATAGCGCAATAAATCAGGAAATGTCTGTTTCGGCCTTCAGAAACCGATATTAAAGGGGTAACGTGAGAAAATAGGCTGTTGTGTTGAAGTGCTGCAAATGTTAAGCGTGTTTCATTTCACTATCAAGTGCTGTTACCTCAGTGAAATATAATACGCTCTAAAAAGTAATGTCAGCGACTTTCATAAACTTTTAGAGCTAACTCAAAACAATAACATGGCACTATATTTAAGCAAAATATTTTAGGGTGGGGCTGATAGCCCCCCTTTCCCTTTTGCCGCTCTTTTCCGAGATCATAGTTGTTATTAATGAGACTGTGAGAGATAGGTTGGATTCTGAAATTTTGCGAATAATGCAGACAAAATTCTTTCTTCACTGTTTGTGTTTAATACATTACTTCTTGTAGACATTCTTCATTACTTTCTCTAGAATGCTGTCATCCCTGTGTCACAGAATAAAGTTGAGTGGCGGGATCTTTTGAATATTATAATGAAACTTCAGTTGCTCTACAAGCAGACCACGTTTAAGGTAGGCCCAATACGATGGGTCGAATAAGATAACATTGTTTGGGGACCCTAACTGCGCTTAGTCCTGAACAAACAGTGCAGATACACACACACACGCGCGCGCGCGCATATGTGTATAGGATGCGAAAGGAAAGTATGAAATAGATGCATGTTCGACAAGAAACCTGAAATAATTCAGCCTTCTCGCTCCTCTCCCTACCCTGATACATGCGACCGCATTCAGCGCATAGATTGCGATAACATTAAGCAGACTGCGCATACAGGGCAGCAAATTTGTGAAGTGGCTGAATGAATATTTACTTCTCAAGAAAAGTTACTAAATGGAGATAGGATTCCAATTTTTAAATATAATCCATTTTAACTTAAATTTATAAAATGGCGAATCTAAAGAATTTGGCCGAAAGCGGAGTTCAAATATTTTTGACTTGTCTAGATCATCAGACGCGTAAGATTTATATTCTACGTATCGGCTAAATATAGGGTCATTATTTTATTTCAAAGTATTGTCTGTCACTTCCCATCGCTATAGCAATGCCTCTGTGGGTGGATTATTGATCGGCCACGCTTATGCGATAAGCGACCCAACAGGAAATGTCAAAAAATATTGGCCAGATAAAATAATGAAACTCTATTAAATAAAGACTTTATCACTTTTTTCGTATACGCGTATATGAGACTGGAGAAAAGAAATTACAGTACTTGTAAAATGTATGCAAGAAGCAACGCCTTACCAATGTGATATCCCGTACGTCACGTGGAAGTGTGTCGCGTGTACCGAAGTAGAAGGCGACACGGCAGGTCGCACAGTGTTGGCACAGCGTTCCTTGCACAACTGTGCAGACTAACGACCCTTCAACCACATCTCGTTGGAACAGTGTCCAGTGACGTGGGCAATAGATTTCCCTTTAAAATAGCTGTTATGGATGTACACAGGTGGCCAACGCATGAAAATCTATTTTCTTCTGTTAGTTGCGTCATCCCAGGAAATACTAGAGACCGTGATGAGTGGGAGGGCTCTAGGACGGGGGGGGGGGGGGGGCTCATCACGCGAGGTTATTTTGGGTTCCTCTTACTAACTTCAAGGAATGCTTCGGACCCCGTGGCAATAAGGGACCTGACATACTTGTTCAACGCAATCAGTATTTCAGAAACAGTCTGTCAAATACTGTGTATGAGTAAACATACCCGTCTGAATAAGCACCTCGACATGACAGCGCGTAGGTAATGTGGCAGTAAAGCCAACCCCAGGCGAATTTATGTACGTATTGATTAATTTAACCACGCACACAGTGGTTCATGCTACATAGCGTTGAGACAATAGGATGATTTACGAATAATGCATCTGTAAGGATGCGGTCGTGGCCGAATTGGGGCCTGGGCTCAAATCCTAGGCCAGCAACTTTGGTTTCTTTTATGGACAAAGTGGCACTCGGACAGATATCTCTCCGAGTATGTACTTCGGTTTTCCGCAGTCACTATAATTCTCCAGTGCTCCATACTATTCACACATCACTGCGCTGCATAATATTCAAAATTAACTGCGTCATAAAACAACGTTCTTAAAAACACTCGGGGTTGATATTTGAACCTTGAACCTACCGAAGATGAAGCAAGAATGCTAATCTCTCGATGTCCCTTTCCAAATGAACTTTTTTTTTTGTTGTTGTGGTGAAGGGCCCCACAGCAGATACTACGGACGCCCCGCAGCCTGTGATGAAGGTGATTAATATTTTCATTTTTCCGAGTAATGAAGCTTCCGCTCTACGGTGCACAGTCCGGCGTTAACGCAGGTCTCTACGCCGTAGAGAGGGCCTCGTCATTGGCCTGTGCTTAACCATACGGTAATAAATGAGTCTGTAGATGGTATGAGTCAGTTCCGCTTTAAGCTGGACACCTGTATAAGAGAATAACGACGAAGTCTGATAGGAGAATTGTGAAAAACGGGATGGTTTATGATTTATATGTCTCATCGAATAATGGTTATTAACCCTTTAAAGACGAAGCGTATCTCTTTTATATAAGGACTCAGTGCCTACCGCGCTGTAAACACTCTCCACTTCGGTTATAGAAACCAGTCTCTTAATGTTTTATAAGGCAGAAGTTGCTGTTTGTTCTGAGATCCGTACAAAACACATAAATGCAATGTGGGCACCACGTAGAATTTTTTAATGTTAAACCTGGTGGTATGTAAAGTTAGCGCTAGGCTTTAAAGGGTTAAAGACGAAGCGTATCTGTTTTATATAAGGACTCAGTGCGTACCGCGCTGTAAACACTCTCCACTTCGGTTATAGAAACCAGTCTCTTAATGTTTTATAAGGCAGAAGTTGCTGTTTGTTCTGAGATCCGTACAAAACACATAAATGCAATGTGGGCACCACGTAGAATTTTTTAATGTTAAACCTGGTGCTACGTAAAGTTACCGCTAAGCTTTAAAAGGTTAAGTTGATCAGGTCAAGGAAAATGAGATGGGCTCCCGTATGGGAGCGAACAGAATTCCATGCAAAATTTTAGTCGGACAAACTTAAAGGAAAAGGCCACTTGCGTGACAGTTGCAGAGAGGGTACGATATTATTGAAACGGATCATAAAGAAATAGAATATTAGCCTGTGCGCTAGATTCTTAGAGCTCAGAACAGGGCATATTGGCCGTCTGTTTTGAAAGCTAAGGAACAGTCATATTCAATGAAGGGGGAGAAATTTCTTGGCCGGTTGAACGACACTCATTTTCTTACAGATAAATTTACTTAACCTTTTAAAGCACAGCAGTTACTGTATTTACCACCAGTTTTAACATTCAAAAATTCTACATTCTGCCTGCAGGGTATTTAAATGTTCTGTATAGATCTTAGAACAAACAGCGAATTTTTCCCTATACGGCGTTCCGTTATTGGTTTATAGAATCGAGATTGCACGTGATTACTGCGCGATACGATGTGGGTCTATAAGTGGAACGGATTACTTTCGTTCTTAAAGGGTTCATCAAGTTTGATAGTCGCGTTGAATAACTTATGTTTGCTGCTGCTACACCACCTGTGTTCTTTACAGGTTTGGAGTCCTTGTAGTAATCGTATTTGACACTTCAGGGTTGCTCTGGGCAACATGAAACTTGTCACCTGAAGCTGAAGATGTAGAGTCGAAATGGCTGTGGACAATTAAAAGCAAATTAATATTAACTGCGTTAAGTAATAGTATGATCCCTATATCTATGTTTCTTTTCTAATCCTGTTATAGAAAAACAGCGAACGAATTTCGTGAATATTCCCATGTTGTTTTAATTAGAGAAATAATATTTCCTGTGATTGAATCTATGTGATGTTGACAGGAGTCCTTTAAAAATCTATAACCACTTGTGCAGGTGTAGGCCTAATGTCCAATGTCCCGTCCAGGTCTCATCGGCTTCTTCTTCCAACATGTAAGCAGTTATACTTTCCTTTTCAGATCTAGACAGTGGCCTGCAATGTATGAGTATTTCCTTTTGTGAGATAAATCACAGTGAATACCAGTCGTGGTTTACTTTTGGATGAAAGTTAAATTCAGCTTTAATAATAGAATAATATATCTCACCAAAAATTTTATACTATTAGGACGATCAGATCATGGCTGATGAGCTGGTCGGGGCGTGTAACACGTGTGGAGGAAAAGCTGAAGGAAACGGCCACTTGGAGTATCTAGACATGCATGGGAACTGAATGATGAAATTAACTTTTAAAAATAAAATGGGAACTTTTGGATTAGATGTTTCTGGCTCAAGACTGGAACAACTGGCGAGCTCTTGTAAACACGGTAGGGAATTTTTTAAGTTCCATAAGTTGCAGAGAATTTCTTGACGCTGAGGAACTTTTCTCTTCTCAAGAAGGGCTTTCACTCAGTGGAGTTAATTAATTAATATATTTATTACTTTTAAGGTTTTCATTAAGTGGT
Source organism: Coptotermes formosanus (assembly GCA_013340265.1). NCBI lineage: Eukaryota > Metazoa > Arthropoda > Insecta > Blattodea > Rhinotermitidae > Coptotermes > Coptotermes formosanus. The sequence continues at coordinate 8,621 of BLKM01006141.1, forward strand.
CAGTAAACGTACCGCTGAGCTCGCTTTTTTGCTGTACCATCTCACACGGTCTGCCCTGTTTGCTATAAATTAGAGAAAAACGTTTTAGTCGTCCTGTTTTATTTCAGTTACAGGATGTGTGTTCGTTAAATCTTGGCTGACGCTGATCTTTGAAGGGCGCCGGCAAAAAGTCACGTGCTTAGCAGGGAACAGTTTGATTTTAACGTGTTTATGTAAATATGAAAGTAAAAACAGGTGTTTTGTGATTGAAATTGCTGCAGGTAGCGAGAATGTCGAGGCCCTTTTTTTTGTGTAGAAAGGATGTGGTTATTAGTTTTTACATCATCCATCATTCACGACGTTTCGGAATCAATTTCTGTTTCCATCTTCAAGCGCCAGGAGACCTAATCTAGGGGGTTCTTTGGAAAAATCTAGTCTTCTTTACTGCATTAGCTGTTTCCAATATTTTCGATGGCAACGGCCGTCACTGGTCTTAAAGCAAAATATCAGCGCAAAAGTAGACAAATATCTGAAAACTTTGTGCAGGGCTGTATTACATACACGCGTAAAGCATTTTGGCAGCTATAAGTAAAACATTTTTATTTTTAGGGTGCAATGAAAGTGTCTTTTTTTGTTGTTACTCATTCCGTGCACTGTCGATAATCAACTCACAACACCCAGTCCAACAAAATGCACTGTATTGTTCTCGGATGTTTCATGTTACAACACCCCTTTGAACACTTCTACATGTTTCGGTCCCTTATGGGTTCACCATCAGGGAGTCACATTAAAGTAGCACTTCACTTTAATGCTTTTAACATTAATTTCCAGCATACCAGGATCCTTCACACAACAAACCCGTACATTTTAACTGGCTGAGTCTTTTACAGCCGATCCCAGCGGCCGTGCGGTGTCAGGCTTAGGTCTGTGGCCGAGCGCTTGCTGGGATCGTGGGTTCGAATCCCACCTGGGGCATGGTTTTTGTCTCTTGTGAGTGTTTATGTGTTGTCAGGTAGAGGTCTCTGCGACGGGCCGATACCTCGTCCGGAGGAGTACTACTGACTGTGGTGTGTGTCTGAGTGTGATAAAGTTAAAATAAACAGCCTCGACACCTACTGTGAGTAGATAGAAGAGGTAAGGACTACGAAACGAAAGATTCTTTTATATCTTTTTATTGTGTACATGGATTGCTAGTTCGGTTTTGTGCAGTGTTACTTTAATGTGGTTCCCTGAAGATGATCCCTTAACGGATCGAAACATGTAGCAGTGTTCAGCGTGATATTGTAATATAACATATCTGGAAAAAATACAGTGCATTTTGTTCGACTGAGGGTTGTGATTTGAAATTATGTCTCTTGGTACTGAGCACTGTGCACCCTACAGTGTTCCCATGTTCTATCGCCCGGAAGAATATGGATCTGTGGTGGAATTATAATCAACGTTCCGTCTAATTTTTTTTACAGCTTTAAAAGTATTTTTTTGTAATACGCATAATAAGAAACTTCCAGCTGCGCGGCAACAATTCAGTATGCGTGAGAGCATTTCATTTACTGCGCGTCCGTGCACCCGCGCAGCTTAAAGGGAACATTGATTATAATTGATTGAGGAAAGCCGAAGTACTCGGGAAATGACTTATCACTTAGTTCACATGGATTGCTCTGTATCAGATAGGTCAAGTCCAATCAGGGCCGATGCTACCCACTGAGGGAGTAACGGAGTTGCGGCGGCGGTGGCGGTGGCGGTGGCGGTGGCGGCGGCGGGGGGGGGGACCAGAAATCCTGCAGTGTAATTACTCAGTGTCTATGGCGTCATACCTCAGAAGACTTCTTCTTTAGCAAAACTCACTTGGGGGCGCACATCTATGGACTGGCCTAGGGCGCCGGCACGCAGTGTAATCAGATAAACGCTCTCCAAAAGGAAGGTTTCACGTTGCGGTTGTTAGGAGCCTCGTGTCTCTCCGCGCGGCCGGTAGCTGTACTCCAGAAGCTGCTGTTCAGTTACGCAGTGTGCGCGTGATGAGTCGGACGTGTAGTGTGTGACCTAGATCAAAGCCAATGGATTTAGGAGCAGACGTCAGTACTGTGGATACTCTAAAATATGCTACACACAGGCTTAGAGCTTATTGTGGTGTTACTGTGACGTGGTATAATGAAGGCACTACACTTTCACTAGGAAAGCACTATGAGTTCCGAAATGTGTGTGGTTATGGGATAATATCCCAGAAATACCTTGCTGTTTTTAAGTGAGTTAATTAATGATGCTGTCAATTGCTAAAACTATGTAACATCGATGGTAGGTGATTGTAAGGGCGCACCCAGGGAGGGGGGCTACCTGGTTTCAGACCCCAAACCCCGAAAATCGAAATTTAAAAAAACACAGAATTTGTTGGTATTATGATATCAAAAGTTTTAAGTGATTTTCATTCCAGCCGAAATCAACCACTGAAATCGGGAGATGACTGGTAATACATTAGAATATTGAAAAATAAATTAATAAAATTAAAAAAACCAGAATATATGACACTGTGATTGAGTCAAGGAACATCTAGTTTTATATATATATATATATATATATAAATGCAGTTTCAAACAGTGATATATTGTACTTAAAACATGATTTAATAATATAATTTTGAAATCAAACATAAATTATATATAGCCTCAGAGTCAGCCCCCTCCCCAAAGAAAAATTCTGGGTGCGTACCTGGATGAGTGAATGAGTACTGAGAATTAATGGAATGATACTGACAGTGAAAAACGAAGTACCGGTGGGTAAGAGCAAGGTTAAATTCCCTCTGTAACACACCATGCGGGCACGGACGGTGATTAGAGGTATAGCTGTACGCATTCTTTAAGCTCAACGGTAGATGGTGTAAGTGGTCAACACCACAGCCGGTCCACTTTACAACCTATAAAGGGCCCGGTACCCAATACACAGGAGGGTGGTTGGGCCTCACAGCCAGTCTGGGCGGGTGTGGAGAACAGAAAAATCTCTTGTCACCACTGAGGTTCGACCCCCGAATCGTCCAGTCCGTGACGAGTCGTTGTACCGCCTGCGCTTCCAGCCGCCAAGTACCGGTGCTCTGAGGGAAACCTGTTCCAGTGCCACTTTGCCCACCACAATTGCCACATAAAGTGGCTTTACTAAAGTTATTAAACATTTGTTTACATTTT
>BLKM01006147.1:0-69312 GCA_013340265.1 Coptotermes formosanus
ACATACATACATACATACATACATACATACATACATACATACATACATGATACATACATACATACATACATACATGCACACACATTCATATATAATACATACATACACACACACATACATACATACATACATACATACATACATACATACATACGTACACACACACACACATACACACACACACACATATGCAGTTCTTCAAGAAATGCCCCGCATGTTATGGCACCCGACGGTTGGCGATCCGTGTGCTCTGTGATGAGGCGCCTTATCGTCATGTGAGTGGTTCCTGACGTTTCGAATTTCTCTCTGCTTTCTTCTTCAGGGTCAAATAGCCAAGGACAGTCTTTTTGGACTACTTGACCCTTGAATGTGAAGGCAACACGACAGTTCGAAACGTCGGAAAGCGATCACCCAACGACGCAGCTCTTGGCAACTCCGGCGTAAGCATCGCAAGTGTCGCAACGTGACGTCTGCATTGCAGCGCGCCACTTGCGGCTGTCAGCAGCCAAAGGAATCCAATCCACGAATTCCAAACCTATTTCCTTAACACTCGTTTGAGTGTAGTCCTTCGGGCCGCCCGCGGTGTGTCAGGGCCACGTGCCAGGCCCAGTTAATACTTCTGCTTTCGTGACCAGAACAGTAGTTGCTGGGAGGTGCAAGCCCTGAAGCTGGCAGACCCCTTAGGCGCTTCTTCAATGCAACGTTTTCCTGGGTGGGTGCCTGAATACAAGCGTGAGATGGAGGCTGTAATGGCGGCACGCAGGGATGTCTAAAAGGACATGCACAGAAGGGCAGAGCAAAGGGCCACAAGAACGTCACTGTCTTCAGTGAATCGGGGTTCTGCCCCCCCCCCCCCCCCCCCGCCCCCCCTGGCTGTGGACCACGTCGTTAGATCACGCTGACAGCATCACCCCATCCAACAAGAGTGTGAGTGTTTCAGTTACGTCTGTTTTTCGTTAATGTACAATTTATCGTTTTTCGTTTGCCATTGGTTCCCCTAACCCCACTTGTCCATTTTTCGCGCTTCGCGGGTTTACGCTTGACGGGGGTTTCAAGAACCTAACCCCCGCGAATGCCGGTCCCAGTGGCCGCGCGGTCTGCCGTCGTTCGCTTGCTGGGCTTGTGGGTTCGAATCCCGCCCGGGTCATGGATGTCTGTCTGTTGTGAGTGTTGTGTGTTGTCAGGTAGAGGTCTGTGTCGGGCTGGTCACTCGTCTAGGGGAGTCCTACCGAGTGTGGTGTGCCTGAGTGTGATCGCGAAGCCTCGATAATGAGGGGGCCCTGGACCGCTGGGGGCTGTTGCGGCATGAAAAGGAAAAACCCCGCGAAGAGTGACCGCTTGCCGTAATGCCTGCACACTTTGGTAGGTGCGCGCTGTGGCTGTGCCGATCCTGCGGGAGAAGTTGATGTGCAGCCGAACGATGTCTGCAGCTGCAGGTTGTGGAGGGACAGACGTACTACGTCGGTGATACTGTGGGTCACGTTGTGCTGTCTTGCCACCATATTGCAATGGCGCTAGCTAGTCTCTAACCTTGCTAGGCAGTGCTGTTGTAACACCGTACTGTCTGGTACCCACAGCAGGAGCTGTGCGTCGTGCTGTTGAGCATGATGACCTTGCCCTTCCGCGGGTTCGAACTGCAGACTTTACTGGGTAGCGGGCGGCCACCACCGTGTGTGTTTTGTTGAACTAAACGAGCCTCGTTCGGCTGTCAGGCTGGGGTTCTGGAAGGGCAGTGGTTCGAGTGTAACGTGGGTCTGCCTTAGCTGCCATGATAGTGGGCAGAACTGTGTACACATGCGCGGTGTGTGTGTACCTACAGGGTGTCTCTATACAGGGTTATTCATAATTCCCTGACACGCTTAATAAAATCGTTACAATTTGATGGCAGAGAGGATTGCAACATGCGACCTACAGATGCAATGAGAAACTCTGCAAGTTTTTTTTATTGCATACCCCATAAGTGCTGCCTGTGCCTGCCCATTGTGACACGGCAGACGTCAAACCGATAATCCATTTCTGCCCTTACCCGCTGCAGCATGTCACGATCGCTTGCTGAGGTGGCAGCGATGACTTGTCTTCGCAGCTCAGGCAGATCCTGTGGTACAGGCGGTAGAAAGAGTCCTTAACGTGTCCTGTGGTACAGGAGGTAGAAGGACTCCTTAACGTGTCCTGTGGTACAGGAGGTAGAAGGACTCCTTAACGTGTCCTGTGGTACAGGCGGTAGAAGGACTCCTTAACGTGTCCTGTGGTACAGGAGGTAGAAGGACAGAGTCCTTAATATATCGCCATGGCGTTAAGTCAGGAGATTTTGGTGGCCAGCGAAGCCGCTCCTGGTCTGCTGCAGCGGTCGTTCGTCCGATCCAGCGTTGGGCCAAGTGCTGATTGAAGTAGCCGCGGCCACCGTCGAAGTTAAGCGTTCGTGAGACGTACAGATACATTTGGAGAGTTTCCCGGTCTGTGTGCGGGTCGCATTTTGAAGTCCTGTCCGTCGTTCAAGTGTACCGATTTTGTGCAATGTGTCACGGAATTGTGAATAAGCCTGTACGTACATACAGACCCTGTATAGACAAAACTGATATCGTGTCTGGCGGAAGGCTTCTAACCATGCTGATGCATTGATGTGAACGTACCCTGCCCCTTTCTACCTCCGTCTTCAGGGTATTCTTCTTTGGCTACTGGGGACAGCGGCTTCTGTTCGCACCTTTGTACGCATATACCCACCCACGTGGTGTGTCCCAAACGGCTGGCATTTTCATCAGTACCGCACTGGGGCCACAAACCTCGCATTTCTAAATCAGTTTATTAACGTTAAGTCAGATTTATCTCGGTGCCGCACTGACCACCACATCATGAAGACTGGGGGAGTGGAGGTGTATCTCCACCCATTCGTAACCTCGGCTTTGAAGCAGAGAGTAATTGCTTGCTGCTGCCGGGGGTCTATGCCCGATCCATGTGTCACCCAGTAGGTACGCGAGTGGTTACGGCGCCTGTCCATTAGCATACCTGTAAGCAAACAGGGCGTGACGGCCACGTTCATGCGCTCCCTGTATTAGGAGTGTCCATGTGCGTCTGCTCCGGATGGCGCGTGGCGTCGCCTTCTTACGGGCTGATCAGTCGCGTGCTTTGTTGCAAAGGATGCCGTTCCGCTGTGGTATTTATAACAGAATCAAGACAAAACCCGTCCACACACAACTACATTTTATTTATTTACAGAGCAACATGTTTCGGCCGTTTGGGTCGCCTTCAGCTTCACAGTTCTTATTTTTCGAAACGTATTGGGAAATGGATAAAAATCTATAGAATGAAGTAAAAGTGTTAAAAGTGTTACGGTCAAAATAAAAAATTCATATGTGTGGAAAAATTTCACCACATATTATTTTTTTATTTTGACCGTAACATTTTTAACAGTTCTTTCCCATGCTGTAGATTTTTATCATATTAGTTTTTTTTGACCGTAACATTTTTAACAATTCTTTCCCGTGCTGTAGATTTTTATCATATTAATTTTTTATTTTGACCGTAACATTTTTAACCGTTCTTTCCCATGCTGTAGATTTTTCTCTACTGTGTACTCGCTGCGCCACAATGAAGGCGTAATGAATTTGCATTACATGACGCGATGCCTGGGTGTTTTCAGAATCGGACTCGAGGAGCCGTTTCCTTCCAGCGCCGAACTGTGCACCACATGATCACGTGTACACTGTCGTAAGCCATTACGCGCCGTAATGGCAAGCACAAACGAACGGTACATTAAGTGTCTGCTTGGCACTGAAATTAAACGTCTCGCAAGATGACGTCCGAAGGGAACGTCTTTCGGTTGCTGTCTAATATGTTGCTGAGAATTGATAAAGCATACAGACCGGACGTGTGCTGTGCGTCTGTGCGTCAAACACAGATTGTCACAGCTTATGTGGGGTCTGTTAAGATCGTATTAACTTGAGTGTGCTAATTACAAATCACAAATTATTTACTTACGATTGTAAGTACTGTGTGTTTACATTTTGTAAATTAAATTGTTCTTGTCGGTTTGTTGTTGCTATTATTATTATTATTATTATTATTTTATGTTTTATTCTTTTACTTCCTTAAGCCCTTGTGGTCAGATTGCGTCACTAATAATAATAATAATAATAATAATAATAATAATAATCATCATCATATTTATTGAGCGACCTGGTATCTCTTGAATCACACTTCATACTGACGTGGTATTGTATTATTTATTAAATATCTCTACCGTAGGTTAAAATATACGAATTAGAATCATATTTTTTCTTTCTCTCTGTTTAACTCCGACATTTTAAGTAAGTCAGTCGTGATGTTTGTGTTTGTTTTGTGCTGTCTTTGCTGTTGTCTTTGTTTCCCGTTGTCACCTCATGCTTGAGCTACCGTCGCAATTGCTTACTAGGCTCTTGAGTTGGCGCACAAACGAATAAATAAGTGAATAAATAAATAAATGAGTTCTGGCGTGTGCGGACTGCATTGTCTCCAGTGTGGCTAGTTACCTGACCTTGCTACGTTTCCGCCATTAGCAGCGTGTCACTCTGTATGCAGAACACGGGCTGTGCGCTCTGTGGAACAGTCAGCCTTTGGAACCCCGTAACTTTAATGTTATCATACGTTCAGTCGCAGACGTTAACATCCAAATAAAATACGGCGATGCTAACCGACCGACCGAACACTGCTGTTGGGTGGTTGGCAGTCCTGCATTCGCAGTTCCCCTGTCGGGCTGCGCCCTGTGCATTGCTATGAAGTTTCGTTGTGACTTCGTATGACTTCTGCTTGCTGCCTGCTTAATTCTGTGACAAAATGATAACACAGGGAATGTCGCGGGTCGGTGTGCGCCATGGAAGCTTGTTTTGCAGGCCCTGCAGTTTCAAAAAATATGTGCAAGCCGCAAATTCCCAGGCGCGGCAGGCGCATGTCAGCGCTGGCGTCATGAGTGCCCTTCGCAGGGTTAGTGTAACCCTTTAAAGACGAAGCGTATCTGTTTTATATAAGGACTCAGTGCGTACCACGCTGTAAACACTCTCCACTTCGGTTATAAAAACCAATCTCTTAATGTTTTATAAGGCAAAAGTTTCTGTTTGTTCTGAGATCCGTACAAAACACATAAACGCAATGTGGGCACCACGTAGAATTTTTTAATGTTAAACCTCGTCGTATGTAAAGTTACCGCTAGGCTTTAAAAGGTTAATGTTAGCGCTCGATCTGTCACTTCTAAGGAGGGATTTGGTTGCAATTCATGGCCTGCAGGCCTTCTTGTGTGTCGTTTGTGTATGGTATCTCCATTTAATAGTATCACGGGTTGTACTGAGATACTGCACGCGGTATGCAAAGGGCATGCGCCGTGCCTTCAGTATGAGATACGATCTCCCCGGTCCACGTAACCCAAATTACATGTATATATTCAGTCCGTACCGCGCAGTAAACACTCCGTCTCGGTTATAAGAAGTAGTCACTTAAAATATTATTTATGTGTGTATGTATTTATTTATTTAACGACGCTGGCAGACAGGAAACTGCAGTGGTCACTCTAATGTACTGAAGGGCACGGTCCGATTGAGGGTACTGTCCCGGAGCTTCCGTAGACGCGCTGAGTAATACCAATAGAACGAGTCCAGCACAGTTGGTATTCTGGCCGAGATTTGAACCGCGCACTTTACAAGTCCTGGTCGTACCTGTTACGGCTTGAGCCAACTTGTTCGGTGTACAGGATGTCTCTTTTGTCATTCCCCTGAACACGACAGCTGTTACGGTATGTGGCAGCTAATGAAGGCTTTGGATACGGTACGATTGTCTTGCTCGGGGAACAGCAAAAAAAAAAAGCGCCCAGTTCTACTCCACATGTGTATGAATGACGGTATGCAACGGTGTGAATACGCGAACAAACAGGAGTCTGAACACTGTGAGGTGCCCGCCATTTTAGATACGCTTTCTTAGCGCGGTGTAAATCGGTGTGACATAAAGTCGAATAAGGCGACGAGCAAACAAACTGCGACTTACATCAATGATAAGTGACCATCGAGGCCAGTGAGGTATGTAGCAGGTGAGTCAGACGCAAACCTTAAAACTCTGTGCCAGCTAATTTAGTACAAGCAATGTCGGTGGAGCGTTGTAGTTTTTAACCCTTTAAATCCTAGCGGTAACTTTACGTACCACCAGGTTTAACATTCAAAAATTGTACATGGTGCTGACAATGCATTTATCTGTTCTGTGTGGATTTCAGAACAAACAGCGACTTTTGCCGTACACAGCATTGAGAGATTAGTTTTTATAACCGAAGTGGAGAGTGTTTACTGCGCGGTACGCACTGAGTCCTTATATAAAACAGATACGCTTCGTCTTTAACCTTTTAAAGCCTAGCGGTAACTCTACATACCACCAGGTTTAACATTAAAAAATTCTACGTGGTGCCCACATTGCGTTTATGTGTTTTGTACGGATCTCAGAACAAACAGCAACTTTTGCCTTATAAAACATTAAGAGACTGGTTTTTATAACCGAAGTGGAGAGTGTTTACAGCGCGGTACGCACTGAGTCCTTATATAAAACAGACACAATTCGTCTGTAAAGGGTTGAACAAAGTGCAAGGGCTGTCGCACACAGTACGTGGCCCCCAAGCCATGCCGATGACTTGGTGAGCCTGTAGCTGCACACAGGACGGTCTCGATTTGTTTCTCGCAATTTTAAGGTTTGTATTTGCTTTACACACGTGTGGTCGCACACTGTACTACAGCTTGCTGTGGGCTTACGTTATTTCGTCTGCTTCTTGCGTGCAGTGCTTGCAAATTCGGTCGTTGGTACCGCGAAACGGGAACTTAAAGCTGTCTATATGCAAGCTATACATTTGTATTGGAGAATGGAGGTGTAGCTCCATTTATTGTCAAGTTCGGCAGTAGATGCAAGTAACTGCTCAGCGTAGTGTCTCGGCCGCACTATCCCTGGGGAAGTAATTCTTTGTGCCCGTTGAATGGAAGGTTGGGTGGACCCCGGAAGCTGGTTTGGACCGTTTGAAGAGAAAAATCTATCTGTGCCGGGGAATCGAACACGGGTCGTCCAGTCCGTAGTCTAGACACTGTGCCAGCTGAGCTGCCCTGACTTTTGGCCGATAAAGCACGCCGTATGTCTGTGTCACGAATATAAGCCGGCTAATGAAACGGTTCCTTACGCCTTGATTTCAGCCTTCCGCCGCCATGTTGATGAGACCTGCACTCTTCTGGGGCATTACGCAGCGTCGTGTGGTAATTGTTTACCGACGTTTCGGGACAACACATCCGTCCCATCTTCAAGGCTCAAGAAGTCCAAGAACAAAAGGACTTATCGACGCTGCGTGACACCCCAGAAGAGCACAGATCTGACTCTTTTATGCTGATAGTAAAATTAAAATCTGTAAACGTACTCCGCTGGCGACGTTTCGGATTATTGAGCGTTACGGCAGGTGGTAAAATGGATCTTCAAGAAGTCGGATGGGGCAGCGTGGACTGGATTGAGTTGGCTCAGGATAGGGACAGGTGGCGGGCTCTTGTGAATGCGGTAATGAACCTCCGGGTTCCATAAAATGTAGGGAATTTCTTGACTAGCTGAGAAACTGTTAGCTTCTCAAGAAGGCCTCTGCTCCATGGAGTTAGTTAGCTATTTAGTCAGTTAGTTAGTTAGTTAGTTAGTTAGTTATGCCAGGTGGTACTTGGCTGTGGCAGTTGAAGGGTTTGAATAAGCCGTAGATCGCCCGTATCGGATCAGCAACAAGCAGACGTAATGTGTTTACAGTCTTGCTTTTATGAACGGCAAAACACGATGGGGCATGTCTAGAATATATCAGTTAGAACACTTTTGCACGCATCTGTGTAGCAAACAACGACTGGTATCAGCAAATCATGCTAATTTCACAGTCAATGTCACAGTGACACCGAATTACAGTGTACAGGGTGACATGTCCGCTCCGAAAGCACGATCTCCAATTACGAAATAACGCAATAAATATTTCCTTTAATTGGTCGCTGTCAGGAAATGAGCATGATGATATACAGTGCAACGCACTTTCGAAACAAATGTGTGTGTGCGTGCGTGTCCAAAGTGTTGCCTGCTGTTGAAACTAAGAAATCGGGGCGAGTGAAATCCCTCGCAGTTAAATAAGCTATTTCGATAAAGTGGATTTTGGGACGCGCGGTGTAACTTAGCACTGATGCAACAGAGAAAAGTGACGCGGACAGTGTTCTGTCACACATGGGAAGCTGAAAATTGTGCGACAGTTGCCGAATACCATTAACTGAATAGGTCAGTTGGAGTTCGTGATACGCATCGAAGGACTGGATTAAACCAGCGTAACGATCACATCTGGTGGGGAATAAGTCCATTATCTTGGCGACGTTTTGTGAACGCTGTAATGAACTGTGGTTTTGACCTTCCCGGTTCTAACAGCGTGCGGTCTGGTAGGTGGTTACGACCAATGCGGAGGACCTGCAGTAGCAGTGTGTTTGTGCGTATCTACAGGGTGTTGTCATTCAGAAGGCAGTCGTCAGTTCTGCTGCAGTGAGGATCTGCGTCTCTCGGGACAGCGAGCCTTCGGTTTGTGTGAAGGCGGGGAGTTCCTTTAATGGCTGCCAAACAGCCTTTCAACTTTGCAGCAACTCTGTGCCAAGTAGGTCTTCAACATTCGGAACGGCAGGGCGTCTCTTTCATCGTACCACGCGCATGGCGTCCTTAGCTCATAGAAAGAGTGCATCCTCTGGGACATTCCGTGACTGCTGTCATAACTCGGAAAACGGAATCAGAAACCATGTATCGGATTAATCGAACATTCTGGTGTAGTGGTAACGGAACGTCGTTTAAGTCTTCAGAAGGACACCTGGTTCTACTCTCGACCTTGTTACAGGGTGTCTTTGTGAAAAGATTTTGCGTTTTATGTCGGTCTCTCGAAGGAGAAAACCGGAATGTTTCTCTGTCGTCTGCAGTGACCGCGATATTACTTTGCCGCCTGCAGTGACCGTGATGTTACTTTTCCGCCTGCAGTGACCGTGATGTTACTTTTCGGCCTGCAGTGACCGTGATGTTACTTTTCGGCCTGCAGTAATCGTGATGTTACTTTTCCGCCTGCAGTGACCATGATGTTACTTTTCGGCCTGCAGTGACCGTTATATTACTTTTCCGCCTGCAGTGACCGTTATATTACTTTGCCGCCTGCAGTGACCATTATATTACTTTGCCGCCTGCAGTGACCGTGATATTACTTTGCCGCCTGCAGTGACCGTGATATTACTTTGCCTCCTTCAGTTACCTGTATAGTTCTCTGCAGTGACCGTGATATTACTTCTCCGCCTGCAGTGACCTGTGTATCTCTCTGCAGTCTGCAGTGGCCGGCTCCTTCCCTGTGCTTAACGCATTTACGGCTTATAATTGTCATTCGCGTTCATTCTAATGCAGGTATAGACATGACCGTGGGCTCCGTAACGTGTGCTCCTCGCTAAGTGTTATTCGGGTGACAAAATGAACGGCGGTGATATGGTTCGGGCATGTGGCACTTACCGCGTCGGAGAGAAACGCCTGCAGGCTTTGGTGGGGAACCTGAAGGAACTGAACCACTTGGATGACGTACGCGAAGATGGTGGATAATATTAAAACGAATCTTAAAGGGGCAGGATGACGGGGCGTGGACTGGATTAATCTGGCTAAGAAGTAAGAGGATTAGCGGACCGCAGTAATGAACGATCGGTTTCCACATAATATGGGGAGTTTCTTGACTAGCTGAGGAACCATCAGCTTCTCAAGAAGGACTGTGCTTCACGGAGTCAGTTACATCGTTGCAGCCTACTACGTGCCGCAGTTTCTGCATCTCGAAGCTAACCTTTTGGTTTCCTTTCTTACTCGACCTTCTCAAGACGTGGTCGCGCGTCTCTTCTTACCTGAAATGACGTGCGTTGCGTTGCCGTGGCTGTGGAACCGGATGGCAGCCCAAGCGAGGTTGAAGATTCCACAGCGGTGTGACTGGGAATTCCGTTCTTGTGGGATGCGATGCTGCGTTGCAGGGTGAGTGGTTACCGACGTTTCGGAGGAACATATTGGTCTTATCTTGGAGAGTGGTGTGGTCCACAGACCACCTAGAGAGACACTGTCGCATTCCAGAACATCGAAATCCTGAATATATATTTTTCTTTTGCCTCTAGACACTTGAAGATGAAGGCAGTACATTCCTTCGAAACGTCGGATGTACACAGCGACACAGCGTCACGTCCCTAAAATGCCGCAATGGATGCAGAAAATCTCGTACTGTCGTGTTCTTGGACAGAATAGCGCGATGACAGGTTCAACGCTGTTTACGGGGGAAGTATGTGCGTATAAGTTGTCGGTACTGCAGCACAACCCACACAGACATTGACGACAGCTGGTTAACGATACAGTACTTGTGTTACTCTTTAAATGTTCGGAAAACTTGAAAATGTATTATTTTCCTTTGACAGCGTATATTTTGGTGACTGAAAGCTCGAGTGAGTCGGTCAGACGGCACTTCATAACGCCTTTGAAGACGTCAGTTAATCTGCATTAGAGTAACAGACCCAGTTTGTACCTCACACAGTGTTCTGCCGTTGGGAAGACAAATCATTTAATGCTGCTTATTGCGGTAGTTACACGAGACACACCAACACACTGTACTGTGGGTAACATGCAGTCTTAGCCAGGTGGTGCACATATTTACCACTGGGCTTTACATGGCTAAAAAACGAGCAGGAGGAGGCGGGAGGCGAGATCTGCCAATTTCTAACATTACCTGCCGCCGGTGTGAGCAATGTTGGAATGTTACGGACAGAGGGAAACTGTCGCACCGCAATGCTGCCGACCAGAAATCCAACATGGAGTGCCTGGTGACAAGCCTGAGCCAAGGGACGGTCACTTAGCCCCCTGTTGTTCCCGCATCTCTCCTGTTGTCAAGCGGAACTTGAACCCTTTCATAGTTTATGCAAATGTGACGTTTATTCGTGCAATGGCCCGACTAAACGCTGCGCCCAGATAACCATCGGCACCTTTCCACGCACTCAGCACGCAATTTCCCTTCATTTTTTTTTTTTTCATCGAGTGACAGCGCTCTGATGTGTGCCGTATTTCATTGCTCTGCATGGCCGGGACAACGCGGTGCCTTTCGATCACAGGTAGAGCCCAATCACAGCCTTATGGCCCTGCGCAAAGAACTCACTTCAGCCCCTCCACAGGACTTCTGCGCAGGCCGTACTAGCGGTGTGCCAGCTTAGCTGCTCAGGGCAGCTCCTTCTGTGTTGCAGTGTTGGAGATGGGAGACCGTAGCGTGGCCCAAAGATTGAACTGCAGTTACAAAGATTGCCATAAAGAAAAAGCCGAAAGCTACAAAATGCAGCGACCGTCGCACAATCAGCCCTATTGGACATACAGCAAAGACAGTAGAGAGGGTTCTTAGAAGAAGGATTGAAAGGAAAATTGAGGATGTACGTGGAGAAGATCGGATTGGATTTAGAAGAGGAAAACGAACTAGGAATGCAGTTGGGATGCTGAGAAAAATATCTGAACTGACTTGAGACGTAGACGAGGAATTGTGTGCGTGCTTCATAGACCGACAGCCGGCATTTGACTGTGTAAACTGGACAAATTAATGCAGGTCCTGAAGGAAACTGGTACCGAGTGGCGCGAAAGAAGATTGATCAGCAAATTGCATGTACGGGGAACAGAGTGATGAAGTGCGACTGGACCAGGCGGAGAAAAGAAGTTTGAAGATTGGAAGTGGAGTTAGACAAGGCTGCTGTTTGTCGCCGATTCTATTCAAGTTATACAGCGACTGCCTTACCAAGGAAGCCCTTGAAGAATTTGGAGGCTTCAGAGCAGGAGGACACGTAATTCGCTCTGTGAAATGTGCAGACGGACTTGAGCTGCTGGCTAAGGAAGAAATTTCACTACAGGGCGTGATTCGTAGACTGATTGAAACTGGAAGACGCTGTGGAGTAGAAGTAAATTTGAAAACAAAACTAAGGAAATGGGAATCTCAAGACAACCGCCCACAGTGCAGATTGTGATAGATCAGAAACACCCCGAGAGTGTGGAGTGTTTCAACTCTTGGTGCAGCGTGACGACAAAAGGTGCAATACGCACACGTGAAGTTAAGTCCAGGATTTCCTTAGCAAAAGCAGCATTGAACGAGAAGAAGACCATTACACTGGCAAACTGGACTTAAATCTAAGGAAGAAGCTAGTAAAGTGCTGCATATGGAGCGTAGCTTTGTGTGGTGCGGAAGCTTGGACACTTCGGACAGTAGACCAGAAATACCTGGAACTTTGAAATGTTTTGAAATGTGCTGGAGAAGGACGGAGAAGGTCGGTTCGACCGATTGTGTGAGAAGTGAAGAAGTGTTACATGGAGTCAAGGAGGACAGGAATATCCTACACACAATAAAGAGAAGTAAGGCTAAGTGGATTGGTCACATCCTGCGTAGGAACTGCCTGCTAAAACACGTTATCGAAGGAAAGATAGAGGGAAGGGCAGGAGTGACGGGAAGACGAAGAAGAAGACGTAAGTGACTTCTGGGTGACCTTAAGTAAACGGGAGGGAACTGGAAGAGGAAGTACTAGATCTCGCTCTGCGGATAACTCGCTTTGGAAACGTCTGTGGACCTGACGTAAGACAGACTACAGAATGAATGAATAAATGAATGAATGATTGATTGATTGATTGAGAGTTATGCGCATTGAAGGATGTGAAATAGCGCAACATGTATGGAAGGTCATGTCAGTAGAGGCAATAAATGGAACAAGATGATGTACCGAGGTAAGAACACGAACCTACGTTTTGAGAAAGACACGTTCCTGCTGCAGGCACTTCCGCTCCCTCTGTCCGTTCGTGCAGTGACACCCACTGCTGTCTAACTGTGCGCTGCGTGCAAGCTGCCGGCGCACACGCGTGCCGTTAAGTCTGCGACCCCACTCGACAGGTAGATCTGATTCAGCAGACGCCGTGGAGGCGCATAAGGGTAGTGCGGCTACAGACTTCCACTCATTCTTAAGCTCGGCGCTAGATGGAGATGATTGGTCAGCTTCACGCCCTGGCCGCTTTACCCCCCAGGGAGCACCCGTTTATCCATTGGTTAGGAGGCTGGAGGGGCTACAAACCGGAAGGTCGCGGGTTCGATCCCGGATGGTGTCACTGGAATTTTTCATTGACATAATCCTTTCGGTCTTCTCAGCCTCTAACGGAAATGAGTACCAGGAATATTTCTTGGGCGGTAAAGGCGGCCGGTGCGTAGGGCTGACAACCTTACCACCTTCAAGTGCCGATTGTCTAGAAATCTGGGAACCTCCACCTCCTGGAACCCTAAAGGCCTGTCCAGGCCTGTGATGGGAAAGCTTCACCTTTGCCTGCAGGGTACCCACACCAGATTGGGTGGCCCGCTACCTGGCGCCAGTACCGAATCGTGTCGACTGTTATTTTTGTTTTCCTTCTGTAATGGAGTGCCAGGCCGTGATACCATGATAAGTGGATCCCTCTCACCACGACATGGCGCGGCCGGAGCTTGCGGACGAAGCATACTCCCTCCAGCTACGAAGGATGGCTGCGACTGCATCGAATAAGCAGCCGCGGGCAGCCAGCAAGGGTTGGTACTGCGGTTAGGATGTTGAGCGAAGTGCTAACAACTCTTCGCTGTAAAAATTTAACATGTTACGAAATTGTTTACAGTTCCTCGGACGTGGACCTGATCCTCTGGAACAAAGTTAGCAACGGACAGTGGACACGAGTACGGAGCGTCCAGTGTGAGACCGTGTGTAGGCCGGAGTCACTGAGGACAGTGACAGACAGGCAGGCGTACAGGTCGCACTAGTCAAAAGGGGCTTAGCGACACGGATGGCATCAACTGCCTTATCCGTGATTGCAGGCTTCCGCCGTGTTGTTGATGAGATTTGTGCTCTTCTGGGGTATTACGCAGCATCGAATGGTAATCCTTTACCGACGTTTCGGGACAACGTATCCGTCCTATCTTCAAGTTTCAAGGAGTCCAAGAAGAAGGGAAGAAGCCGGCAAGAATACGCGGTTAATATGGGGAAGCGACCGATACGTTGTGCCGAAACGTCAGTAAAGGATTGCCATTCGACGTTGCGTAATACCCCAGAAGAGCAGAGATTCTACAAATGTCTTGCTTGTGTCATCGCAAGGCTATCTCAAATTTATTATTGAAAAACTTCCATCACATGACATTATTTGAAAAGTGGGTAACTTTTTTAAAAAACCGTAAAATTGGGAAAACTGATATATTTCCCTGTTATTAGACTTGTGCCCGCTCACTTTCAGTTCCAGTGGCGAGAGTTTTTGGTAAATTTCTAGTTCATTTCGCGACGTGCAATACCATACACTGAATGTTCCCACCCTGAACGTAGCCCTGAAAGCGCGTTCGCTACGCGCGGTCTTACCCCCCGACTGGCAGCAGTGTCCCTTTCCTCAAGACCAGCTGCAGGAAGGACCGTGTGCATCCACTGATCCCAGCTGCCTTCCCCAGGATGACCAGAGCCACCTGATCCAACAAAGCGAGGCAAATGATCTAGTTCACAACTTGAACTTTCCCAGGCAGCAAGCAAAACTTGCAGCAGCAGCAGCAGCAGTGGAAGTGCCTGGCTACAGAAGCAAGAACAGGCATGAAACATTTCCCAGATGTTACAGAAAGCAGAATTGTTTTTGCATCTGCAGTGATGTAAGGGGCCTGATGGAAGAATTGGGATTTGTACACACGATCTCGAAGAATGAAGACTTTTCATTGATGCATAAAAACTAAGATGGAACGCTGCTGTGTTACGCAGTGGGAACGTAACGCCATTCATGCCTGTTGCCCACTCACTGCGTAAGAAGCAGTCGTACGACAGGATGTCACTGCCACTGAACACAGTCGACTGCAAGAAGCAATGTTGGCAGACGTGTGTGTGTGTGTGTGGGGGGGGGGGGGTGTTAAGGTGCCTGGACTTTCTCTGGCTGCCGCAGCTGCGGACGGGATGTGCGAAGCATACGTAGCTGTTGGTGACAGTTGTGTTTGTTATATACTGTATTAAAACGTCAGTCACTGCACACATTTTTTTTCGGTGTGTTTGGTTCCAAACGTTTGTATTAGCCTTCTACTTTCTTTAAGAGTTTTGAGGTTCGCGGCTGACACGCATTAGAGGTATGTGCGTGCGTACGCTTCGTTGCTTTTATTGTGTGTATCTGATGACCTAAGTCAATGTTTATTGGACATATTACTGGTGAATGTTTTGCTTTTATGTTCTCTCCTGATCTTCCATATTGTTAAATCATTTCCCTGTTACGGTAATCGGACATGTTTTGTGTATGTTCTTCTCATAACACCGCGTGTTGTTACCACTGACGGCGCATGCGCATAACGTACAGGCCAAACACATCCGTACAGCTGTTTGCCCCAGCGGACAGCATTCTGTGCTGGTGAAGTGGCGTATGTGATGTCGAGGCTTTGCAGGTGCAGCACGTGTGTATTTGTGCAACATAAAGGTACAGACCCTATGCAGCCGTTGCAGGCGTGTGGGGCAGTGGACACAGTAGATTGGGGTCAGTGGCCAGTTTCACGCCCCGGCCGCCTTGTCCCTTGATAAGTCGCGACCGATACGCATTAAATAGAAAGCTGTGCGGGCCCCAGATCTCGTCTGGACGTTTTGGGGAACCGAAAATATCTTGGCTCAGCGGGGATCGAACCCCGATTCCTTGATGTATAGACGCGGTTTATGTTCGTGTCATTCTTCACACACACACACACACACACACACTGTACGTTTCATGCTTGTAAGTTTTGTGGCATGTGGTAATGTTAACAGAAGCACACGTTCGCGACGTACTGTGAACGGTGACTGAAACGACACAAGTGACAGGCGGATAAAATATTGAGGCAGGGAATGAGAATTCTGCAAGTGATCACTGTGTAACGAAATTATGATTTGTGAACCTTGAAACGCTTAGTGACAGCGGCTGCAGTACCACCAGCAGCAGCTGCAGCAGTAGCACTGACCAAGCAACCGTTGCCATGTCTGCGCGTTCCAGTACGCTGAATGTGTTCAGACTCAGCGTGTTTCGACTTGTGTCGCTGTTAGTTTGATTGGTACCGTCTCTTGTGTTGCAGGCCGGGGCGACTTTGTGGGAGGCATTGACAACGAGGCTCTGGACTTCAGTCAGCTGGAGGACTTCATTAATGACGAGAATGATGCGGGCAATACGTAAGTAACTGGGAAGGCTTTCGTATCGAATTGTGAATGCGGAGACTTTAAATACGTCAGTAGAATATCGAATCGTGGAGGCAGAGCCTTTGAATAGGCTACATCGTCATCATCATCATCATCATCATCCGTCTGGCGCCGCAGTCCAATAATGACCTTGGCCTCCCGCGGGTCTTCACGACAGTAAACGTTTTTAAGAGGAGCGGTCGTGAATCCCCCCCCCCCCCCCCGAAGCCCCTACCAGGAGGACCAGGGTATCCCTTTTTGTCTGGGCCATCACCTTTGACCTTTCTGGCACGGAAGGCCCTACCAGTAGCATCACTACTGCCAGCATAGTTCTCAGGATGATTCGACCGCACCAGCCCCACGACTGCGGCAAAGTAGGGATGCCTTCGGGAGGTTGAATGCGCCAGGAGAGTAGCGAATTGTGACAGCAGCGGCTTTGTGTACGTCACTCGCTCGCGCCCAGTCTGAAGTGCGAACGATTTTGCCTGCTAGAACACTGGAGCAGAGATCTGAACGCATTGTTTGTTTCTCGTAAAGCCGCCCACCCTTGGTGCAGGTCTGTTTGAGAAGTATTTCCCACTTGTCGTTACGTGCCACGTAGTGGGAACAGATACTGGCCACTTGTCCGTTTTTAGCCGACTGTCAGTGACAGTGACGGGCGTTCAGTCTGGACAGCGTGCGTCACGACGACACACGACAAGCAGATAGACGGTTGGCATATGTTCTGGCCAGTTAGTCGTGTCGTGGGAACGCGATCGCGGTGACCAAGTACGCATGTAGCAAGTGCATCCGAACACCCTGTACAGTGCGAAACTATCGGCTGGCGGTGAAGGTGAAGTGCTGAGCAGCAGTGGTAATTGTTGAAGTACGTGTTGTTGTTGTTGTTGTTGTTGTTGTTGTTGTTGTTGTTGTTTCTGACCTTTTTTTTTAAACCTGTAGGTGACGTAAATGCTTGACGTGCTGCCATCAGCGACGCGATAGCGATTAGACGCCGTTTCGTTAGCGTTCTCACGTAGGGCCCAATAGAGAAGATGATTGTTTGATCCGTTCTGTTCGTGAATTTGACGCTTTAAACGGCTCGGTGCATGTTCATCACTGGGCGACACTGGTGGCCGCGCGGTCTAAGGCGTGGGTCTGTGGCGGCTCGCTTGCTGGGATTGTGGGTTCGAATCCCGCCGGGGGCATGGATTTTTTTTCTCTTGTGAGTGTTTGTGTTGTCAATTAGAGGTCTCTGCGACGGGCTGATCACTCGTCCAGGGGGCTTCTACCGAGTGTGATGTGTCTGAGCGTGATTGTGAAGCCTCAATAATGAGGAGGCCCAAGCCCACTGGGGGCTGTTGTGCCATGGGGGGGGGGGATCGGAATTGCACCACCACCTTCAGTGTGTGCTTACAGAACACAGAATAATGAATTGGAAAGTATGTGAGAGGAGGCGGTCGTGGTGTCATTTGATCCACTGTTTCGGTTCTTGCCTTTTGCTACGGAGAAACAATACGGGGAGTCCCCGAGCCAAGGGTTGAACCCGGAACCTCCGGAATTCAAACCAGGCACGTTAGCAGTTGACGTTTTTTCCGCGTTTAATGTAGACGGCGAAGATGAAGGTAAACTTTCCCTGTAAACGCCATGAAGACATGGGGGGGGGGGTGTATGTCTCCGCTCATACTTGACCACGCCATTAAATGAGGTGACCTGTTAGCCTCACTCCCTGGCGGTTCTCCCCCGAGGAAGTAACCCGTGCGGGTACTCGAACCTCGGACGGTCCGTCGCGTAGTCTAGGTGATACGAAGACAGGCGGGGCAGTGCGGGCAGGCACGGTGTGTGCAACAGTGGGCAGTCGCCGCGTGTGTAGCGAAGTTTCCCACGCAAAATCGATAACTAATTTCAGGAGAAAATTTTTTGTAATGGGCGAGGGTGGAATAGGTTGAAAGGAAGCGTTCGGGTGGCGGGGGTTGGGGGGGGGGGGGGGGGGGGGGGGGGGGGGGTCGGATTGGAGT
Source organism: Coptotermes formosanus (assembly GCA_013340265.1). Taxonomy (NCBI): domain Eukaryota; kingdom Metazoa; phylum Arthropoda; class Insecta; order Blattodea; family Rhinotermitidae; genus Coptotermes; species Coptotermes formosanus. The sequence goes on from BLKM01006147.1 coordinate 18,215, forward strand.
AGTGGTCTGTTAGCATGTGCAGTGTAGACGCAGGATATGCTGTAATTTCATAAACTCGGAACGGCCCCCTTCACCTTGCAGGTCGTCTACCATTCTTTTACCGTTTCTCACACCAAATTACATTCCAAACATTAATTTCCGCAATTTGCCAATTTATGCGGCGCCACATTGTCTAGCGGCATGGTGGACACGGTAGAAGTTTTCAAGAATTCTGCTTCATTGTACAGGATGTTCTAAAAGCAGCCACACAGATTACATTCACATTCCAGGGAAACACCACGCTGCTGATAACCAACAATCAGCAGAAAGTGACACTATCACATCAGCTGACAGAAGCAGGAGCTAATGTAATCACAGTGTTGCCAACTGTAGCAAATAAAAAGCTGAACGCTAGTAAAATAATCACAGTGAAGTACTCCACCATGTGGACAAAACAACTTTTAGGACGGCCGGTACATTTCCACGACGAATATAGGCTATTCTGCGAACGACAAATTACATCGAAATGTAACAGTGATTGAATGTACCTGTCTGTGAAAACGATCTGCCAGGTGGCTGCTAACTAAGGACTGCACCCACCGATTTATAAGGAACCGGCTCATGTGCACGTTCTACGAAATGCTCTACATGGCACCAAGTATCGCACTTCTAGACCCTTCAGAAGGAAGACTGCCATCCTTCGAAGCAGTTCACCCAGCGATGCGGCGTCGTGTGCCGGTAGTGCTAAGTTAGCATTGCGCAATGGACGTATGTGTGGGGGCCCTGTACTGAATGTCCAGTGTTTGTACTGGTTTGTAATGGGGCACGCTGTGGCGCAGTTGGTTGAGGCGCTGTGCTGCAAGCGGGAAGGTCCGTCCGGCCGCACTATGGCCCTGGGGTCGACTCAGCGTCTGACAGAAATGAGTACCAGGAATGCTTCCTGGGGGGTAAAGGCGGCCGGTGCGTAAGGCTGACAGCCTTACCACCTTCATGTGCCGACTGTCTTGAAATATGGGAGCCTCAACCTCCTGGAACCCTCAGGGCCTGTCCAGGCCTGCAATGGGACTGCTTTACCTTCACGTTTCTTACTCCTTTGTATAGTATTTTGACGAACGACTCACCAATGCTGAAAGTGACTGAAAATATTTCCCCGTTATTATATACGTACTCCACTTTTTAAAGGCAGTTGTGAAGGTTACTGAAAATAAAATTTAATTTTTTGTTAACCCACCCCTCACTCCCGTACGTATTTCCCAGCTATATAATATAAATGCAAACTGCAGAAGCTGAGGTAATTTTTTCTCATAAAAATAGATTTTGAAGCTTTGACTTCATGTACCTGGAAGTTCTAATTGCAGTTTATTAATTTGGTGTTTGGTTTATTATTGCTGTTGCAGGTATTTTGCTGACACATTGGCGCACAATGAAGCACCCCGTCCGTCACAGTCCACTCACTCCACCACAAACACACCAAATGTGGCACCACCACCACCACCACCGCCGCCACCACCTCCACCACCACCGCCACCGCCACCGCCACTAACTGCTGCAGCTGTAGTGAATGTTGTGGTGGAGCCAGGAGGGAGCCCCAGTCACCATATAACAAGTGTCAAGACAGTGAGGGTGCCAGGAAGTGTGATTGGGGCCCCAGCACCATTCAAGCCCATTGCTGCAGATGGCTCCACAAACTACACACATCCGTAAGTACCCTGATTTTGAATATTCAGTTCTGGGATGTGGTGCTGTGTTGTTGCGTCTGTAGTTCCTTCCGTTTGGCAGGACCGCTTTGCCTTCGTGTTCAGGCTCAAGCACTCTTTAAGAAGATGATGGCAATGCAATCATTTAAAACTTGGGGAAGTGCACACACATTGACGCTGAATCAGATCCTGCTTTGATAATGGTGTCGATTCTGCATGCAGTTATAAGAAACAAGCTCTCAATAAAGAGCTTTATTTGGCAGCCAAGTCTTTTTATGACAGTTTCTGAAGAAGTGTCCATGTAATTGTTGGGCGAGGCTTGCAAATGTGCTCAGAAATCCTAGCTATGCCACTGGTGAAATTGCGGTAGTGTTGTTGTATTTGATTATTTAATGCATAATAAGTACTGTAGTCAGTATAGAAAGCTGATGGTTTGAATGATGGAATCGTTTGGACGTTTTAGGAACTAGTTTGTTAGACCATGTGGTGACATTTTTATTTGTGAAATGACTTTGTACCTGTGATCACAACCTTTGTTAATCAATAATAATTGATTTAATATTAAGCCAAAAGTACAGAATACAGTGATGTATACCACAGCAGATGCAGTAAGATCAGTGATGATATTTGTCAAATGTGTGTAACACCATCTGTAGCATAGACGTCACATCAGGTGATGTGAGTGCGAGCGTCAAAACCTGTATGTGACGATAGTTCTTGTGACACAGAGGTGCTGGTGCTTGAGCAGAACGTATTCAGTTATTCAAGCACACGGTGTGCAGAACATGAAACTATTTAAATTATTTGAGTACTGTTACAGACACAATCTTCCTGAGAGTCCTCCAGATTCGGGTTCGGAGCCACCGTATTCACCACCCGACCCAGGTGCACATTCCCCACGTAAGTTACTGACCATACACGTACTCATTGGGCCCTACTTTCACAGTTCTAATATTCACACTTCATGTATGCAGCTTATGTGTTTCAGTTGACCTGATACCAGTAACTGCAAGGTCAAGCTGTTTGGATTAAGTGACTAGGGGACTTATTACATTATGAGAAAGTTCAGCAGATGGATACAAGACAGTTCCAGAAAATTAGGTAACAAACACTCTTATGCCAAGAACTTTGTTCTCACTCTGATGTGCGTATGCTTGGCACATGAGTAGCAGGTGGTACACACCAGACTTCGGTGTAGCCAGCATTGATATTTAAGTGCTCATTTGACCATGGCACCAAGGCTTGTATCCTGCTGTAGAAGAAATCGGTGTCAGGAGTCAGGCCAGGAGGTGAGAGCTTGTTTCACGTCTGTGTCTGTTACAAATCTCCTTCCAAGGAAGTGAAAATCGTGTGGCCACATCTTACCAACTGCATGTGTGACTGGTCAGGGGACTGTGGCTGGGAGGTTATGGACCACTGTTCTAACAGTCCCAATCTTGTGCCCAGTCATGTCTGTATATTTGGAGCCCTTAAGAAGCACTTCATTGGAAATTATTTGCAGCAGACGCCAGTGTGAAGCAAGGTGTCACCTCCTGGCTACAGCCACTTGATACAGGTTTTTACTAGGCCAATGTACTGGCCTTGGTGTTATTGTGGAATAAATGCTGAAATGCCAGTTCTTACTGCATGGTGGTTTGATGTGTACCATCTGCTGCTACCCATGCACCATGTTCACATCAAGGTCCAAATATAGTTCTCGGCATTAGAGGGTTGCTGTCCTTGTCAGAACACATTTGTACCTGCTGAGGGTTTATGTGGCCCAGCTGCACACGGACACCATAAGCACTGAGATGTAGGTGTTATTAAGTCACCATCAGTGCAATTCTAGCCAGCTTGCGGCTTGTGACTAAAATTAAGTTGGGTTATGTTGGGTTAGTTAACATCAATTACAAGGCATCAACTTAGGAGACATCATCATGAATGTCTGGTAAAGATGGGAAATCTGCTGGAAACACTTAAATTGTTTTGTTATGGAACACTTCGGCTTTAGGGAGCACTCGTGCTACTGGGACACCGTACCTGTGTATGTTTTTATGATTATTTTGGTGAGCTAGTCAAGGATGATGAAGTGGGTGGGGCATGTGACACGAATGCTGGTGAAGAGAAATGCGAATAGGGTTTTGGTGGGGAAACCTGAAGGAAGGAGAAAACCGCCGCCACCGCCGCCGCCACCACCACCACCACCACCACCACCACCACTGCCACAGCTACTGTTACAAGTATTAATTATCATTGTAATGTGCATTAAGGATGTAAGGATACAGGAGGTATGGTGGCATAACATACACTTACGTTATGTTCTAACTTCCATTTTCTTCCTTCTTTTTCAGATCAGAAGCATGTATCTGGCACAACAAACCTTCACCAGGAAATCTTACTGCAACATCCACACCACCATCACAACCACTCACTGCCTCACCATCATTCCAACATGTACCCTCCATCACATCACATTAACCTTGTGAAACCTCCTCCTCATACCCATGCAGGCCACCCTCAACACCACTTACCACTGGGGGAGACATTACTTGTACAGCACCCGATCCTCACACCACTTCTCACGCAGCAGGGTGGTAGTCCCCAGAGCGTCCCATCTCCAAACAGTACAAATCCTCCGGCGCAAACTCAAATGCCTATTAGCCTAAATGTGACAGCCTCCTCTGCAGGGCCAACTTTACAGAATCTAGGTGAGTGGCAAATACTGTACTTCAGTGGACATTGCAGTGTTGCGTTATTAGCTATGTAACTGTCAAATGAATAGATTATAAGGAACAACATACACATATTTTTAAAATTAAAAACTGTTTCTTTCTTCTCCAACATTTATGAAACTTTTGTAAGGTTATCTTCAGGGAGACTGGTTTAGCAGCCATACATTTCAGGTAGGGACTGGAGTTTACAATGATATATTTCAAGTAGCTAGCTACTCGAAGTATATACAGAATATGAGAATATGTACATTCATATATGATTTGATTTTTATAATGTTCTGACACAGATTCCCCTCTTTGCTGTATTTTGCATCAGAGACAAATGTGTGTTTTTTGTCATTTATTCCAAGTTTAAACATCATGAAAATATTAAAAATTTAAAACTCATCCAACAAGTAAGTCACAGTTCATATCCACACACTAAAAGCTTATATAGAATTACCTACACACACACGTGTGTGTGTGTGTGTGTGTGTGTGTGTGTGTGTGTGTGTGTGGGTGTGTGGGTGTTATGGTAGCTAGCTTTTTTAAACTGCTCAGTGTAAGCTTTGGTGCCAGATGTATGTGTTTTCTAAACCATTCTGTCTGAAGATGGACAATTGATAATTTTACAAGTATGTGTATGCCATTTGTCTTTTATGATTTATTCAAAGAATATGTTTGGAATGTTCAACATCAGCATTGTCAATAAGAGTTTGAAAGACTGCTGTGTTCTGCATGTCAAAATAGGAATTCATTTTCTGCCCCAGTAGTGTTTGGAAATGGTTAGTAACTTGTAATCAGCTGATTGTCTGTGTTAGAAGGCAGTCAGTGCCATTACTACCAAAGGATAGAAATGCATGCCGTAGTCCTGAGTCGTAGTAGAGGTAGTCCTTGGTGGATGGATGTGCCTGCTGCTGGGCTACACTAGTGTTTCTCATTAATGACTCCGTGATGATGGTAACTGCTTGACCAAAACACTTTGGAGCAGTAATAAAACATGTGTTTTTAGTGAACAGATGTGTACTGTGATGGCTGTCATTTAAGTATGTCTGCATTATACAGAGTGTTTTGTGAGTTGTGGACGTAACTGTAGGAGATGATTTCCTAGGTCTGTGTGATCAAAAAAGTTCATATAAACATGCATCTGCTTTTGAACGGTTATGGAGATATGCCTGCTTGAAACTTAGAATACAAGGTAAGGATTAATGAAAAGGTGTGCTATAAAATAATAAACAAACATACCGTTTAAATTTGGCATCTAAGTTTAACTTAACTTCTTGAAATTGCCTTTAATGGGCAAAGATCTGTGCTGAGAGCAGGTTTTTGAAAATTCCACCTTGTGCCATAATGCACTTTTCCACCTGGTTGTGAATAGCACATGTGGAAGTACATAGATATGCTTGAAATTTATGGCACCTGCCAGCTATTCAGGGTCGTGTAGCATATAATACCTCTCCATGAACTGTATGCGCCATTCACTGGAGTGAATTTAAGAAAATTAAGTACACTCATAGCACAATAACTGGTGACAACAGAAACCATGTTGGTAGGAACTTTTTTGATCACAGAGACTTAGGAAATTATTCCTTGCAGTGATGTCCACAACTCATGAAACGTCCTGTATGCTGTAATGAATATGGATATTCTATAAAGAAACAGTTTGTTTCAAAGGAAATGAGATTGGTCTTTTGAACTTAGGAAACCTATGATTGTGTCTTTTCAAAGGTTTAGCACCAAATTCATCCACCTTAGCACACACAAGCCTTGCAAGTGAGCATCTGTCTAGCAACATCACAATTTACTCAACTCTTCAAGGGGGCTCCAAGAAAAGGAAATTGTCACAAGATGGCGGAGCTCCAGGGTCAGGAACCAATGGAAATTCAAACGGGACCACAGGAGGTCAGCAACAGGGCCAGAACAGATTGGTGCATGTAAAGCAAGAACCAGGTGATTTTTATAGTCATGTTGTAGATGAGATGAGCATATTATTTAATGATGGTACCAATTGTTGAGGGTGCATGACATCAGCCATAGATGAATGAATGGTTATGGAACATTGGTGGAATGATACTGACAGGTGAAACTGGAGTACTCAGAGTAAACGAGTCCCAGTTCCACTTTTTCGGCCACAGATCCCACACAGACTGGTCTGGTATTGAACCTGGGCCTGCACTGTGAGAGGCTGGTAGCTCACTGTTTGTGCCATGGCACATCTAATTATGCTTAATCATAATTGTCCAGTGAGAGCCAAGTTGTTCCATGCAGATGGACGGATGGGCGGGCGGACAGACAGACAGACAGGCATGCCGAAGCTGATAGTCACTTTTTGCAATTTTGTGAACGTGCCTAATAAACTGGAGAATTCAACACTGATACGTAGGGATTTTCATGTTCTGTCTCTGTATCATATTCTGTGGTTCACAGGGCTGTAGCTAGCCATACAGCAAGAATATGCAAAGTATAGTGGTCCGCACATACAGGGGCCCACGAGTCCGTTGTAAGAAATTATTTTCTAAACTAGCTGAACACCACCCACTTTTCCAACAAATTTCAGAATCCTTACAAGAATGAAACTTCCTGCCAGAACGTTTCACCTTTGCCAACAGTAGCATAATAATAGCACATGCCTAGTTTGGCTACAGTGCGAGAAATTGAATTTCTTGCTTTATGGGACCATGTTTTTTAGATAATTTGTAGATGTTTATATTACTGGGTGTCTTGACCTAATTGACACCAGTTTATTAATAAACACCCACAATTTTTAGTGGCGTTATTTTGGAAAGAGCTGAAAAGTTTCGAGTCTTTGGTAACACAGTTGTTCATTGGTTGGTTGGAAGCCCCGATACACTGTGGAGAACACTTATGTAAAGTTAAAGTTTTTATTATGAATTGCATGATGTGAATTCTCAAATTAACGAGGTCTGGGGATGCATACAATGAACAGCCACCTTGGATTTTTTAAACACCAAGAAATACTAAAGTGTATATTTTCTGCGTAAGTGCAAAGCTCAACAAAAGACTAGCAAAAGTAATGTATCCTCAGTCAGTACCTGTCCTTTGAAACACTGGGAGCTACTTTGCCGAAAGGCAAAGCATCACATCATAGAAGGCCCAAATCTTCATTGCCCTCGTGTTTCATTTTCACACAGAATTGTCTCCAGACTCAAGTTCCAATCAGACGGGAGTGCTGGATGATGACTACGGTTTTGATATTCCGGGAGAATCAGGAATGTACCTGGATTCCAGTTACCAATGCATTCGTTTCCAGCCTTTCCAGCAGACAGCATGGCACGTGCTTTGTGATCAGAACTTAAAGGAGCTGTAAGTTGTTTGCTTTTATGTTTGGTATCATTTACCAGTAGACTCTCAAATGCATGTATACTAGGATTACTTCCATAAAGTCTCTCTGATCTTGCATCATGCTCTTCAGCATGAGTGTCTCCAAATGCCCAGACAGGTACAGCTCATACATCACAAAATAAGCAATGACATCTCTCTTGATAGCAACATGTCGAGTGGCAACAGCTTTTCAGGTCTATGGTAGTGTAATCTGACCTTATGTTCCTCCTAAATCAGTCACATGATTATAGCTGCTATGCGAGCTAAAGCAGAAACACATGGCATCATGCCCTTGACTCCTGTGATGTCAGCCCAGGCACCCTGAGTAATTGCCAGGGACTTTGTGAAAGTAATTGTTCTATAACTACAGTGTGGGAATTGCTGGCAGTAGTATATGTTTGCTAAGAGTACACAATGACTGCTTATACAGTTGGCTGTACCGCAAATGTAAGTCATGTTTCAAGCCCTTGATACGTACATACATACATATATACACATGTACGTACATTCATACATACATACATACATACATACATACATACATACATACATACATACATACATACATACATACATACGTACGTACATGCGTGATTGCGTGCGTGTGTGAGCACACGTGCTTGCATAGGTGTGTACCATGGATCCAGAAGTTTATCACAAGATCAGGATGTGGAATAAATCATAAATGTACAAAAAATATACACAATTTTACAGTGCAAAATAGTATAAACATTTTATGCAGTCTTATAGTGAACTATTATGAGTCATCTCTATACATTAAAAAATTCATCTACAGAGTAAAAAGTGTGTGCATTTAAGTATCTTCTTATTGCTACTTTATATTGTGCCATTTCATTCTTAAGATTTCTGAGACTGTGTGGTAAACTGTTGAAAATTCTGATGCCAGAATAGAATGCCCTTTTCTGAAAACAAGATAGGTTGGCTATTGGTCTATGAAGATGGTGCTTATTCCTTGTATTAATACTGTGGACTGATGAATTTTTGTGAAAATTTTCTGGAATATCCAGGTACCATATTTATTTGTGCGCTGTTTTTCTGCTGAATATTGTTGTGTCTGTGTTTTGTAATTCTTTATGCCTTAATAATAAGCCTCTGTAAGTAATTTCATACTTCTGCATTAGCATGTAGTCATCACACCAGTTATAGCTTTTGTTGTTCAGTCATTCAGGTATGAAGGGACGAACATATTTTGACATCACAAGGTCGTCATCAGTGTTAACTCTTTTACTTGTTCATATTAATTCCCAACACCAGTGCCTGTGTGAACTGTTCAAGCATTAAATATAAAATTATGAAACATTTACGCAAAATAGTTAAAATTCCTACTGTTGAATTATAATTCAAATTTTAAAATATTTTGCACTATTCATACTTGGATATTTAATGTCATATGTCTATAATAGCTTTATACACCTGCCCAGATTTTCAGTTTCCTTATGACAAACACATTGGAAATAATCCCCTGCCCCAGCATCGTATATTTTTCTTCCAGCTATTCTGTTTTTCTGTTGAAGTGTGGTTTTTGGTATCCATATGTATGTGCTGCCACTTTGCAGTATTAACTATTACCTGTAGTACGATGACAAATTAGTTTGTTAGAAAGGCTGTTGTAAGTTCCTTTTCTTCATATGTACATGGAGCATAAAATTCCGTACATATGTCCAGTATTTGTTGTTTCCATGTTATTTCTGCTATTTCTGTAGTGTCCGTATACTCATATACAGTGCAACTCTCTGAAAATATTTTTTGGGAAAATGTGACAAATTAGGCTTGTTAAGCTTACTGAGATCTTCACTCTTGTGGGATGTTATGCAGTGGAGATTGGTAATTAGCAACCGACGTTTCGGGACAACCTATCGGTCCCATCTCTTAAGGATCAAGAAGTTCAAGAAGAACTGCTTGACCCTTAAACATTAACTTCTGTTTAACATCTTAAGAGGAACGAAGATCTCATATCGTGGCAAAAGCCTGAAACTGACAGAATTTATAAATGAAATTTCAGTGTCAGTGTGTTTACAGATTTCAACGTGAATTTCACCATTCTGTAATTCACCATTGAAAGACCAGTGTTTCCTGTAAATTCGATGATCAGCTGATAAGTGTCTGAATGATGGCATGTAGCCTGTATATGACACAGCTGACTTCTCAGTCACATTCTGTGTCATATAAAGTAGTGCATCAACAGTAATGTATTTGTTATCCAGACATACAGCTCTGAAAAATTAATTCCGTTCCTATGCAGCCCTTGTATGCAGGTAACTCTCATTTTACGCAATTTTGTTTTGCGCGATTTCGCTGTAACTTGACTTGAAAATTTGCACGATTTTTCGAATTCATGCAATACCGTTTGCTTTAACGTGATTTATCATAGACAATCTGTGGTCATGCATGTTGAATTTACTCGATAATTTGGCATAGATGATCCATGGTCAGGGTTATCTTCTGTAACAGGCGAGCAGGAAGTGACGTCACTGTCATGCCATCAGTTGCATGCGCAGATCATCTACTATAGGTCACGTGTAGGGATGGATTATGTTTGTGTTATATCCACGTGGCTCATTTAGTTTTCTCTTCAACAGCACTGGCTTTTCTTACCAATATGAGCGAGAAACATAAATCTGCATCACCTAGTGCAATCCAAGTGAAAAATCGGTGAAAGCACTCGGTATTGAAGATAAATTAAGCGCAATAATGCGACGTGAAAAAGGTGAACGAATCTTTTATATATGCCATAATATTACACTCGCTCATAGTATGGTACATAAAATTCATAATAATACTGACAGAATTAAAGAAAGGTAGCAGTCAGGAACTAAAGTGTTTGTGTATCGAGACTACCACAATCCTATCGGTATTAAAAACTGTGGAAGTCAGTCTCTTACATTTTTATTGCATTAGAAATAAATAAATATATTATCTAGAAATGTATGTTTACTGTATAGAAATGTTTATATACTGTATAAACAGTACCTATATACTCCACAGGTCTGTATGTCTACTAATGATACAGTCATACACTATATAGGATGAGGCTGTAAGTCCCCAAACCCCCAGGAAATACGTTGTTTGAAATGGGAATTTTGTATTCGATTTGCGCGACGTTTTTCTGGAACGTAACCCAGGCGTAAAACGAGAGTTACCTGTACCTCAAAATACTGTCAAGTTTGGTCCCTGACACTGTGTGGTTGAAGTAAGTGGCTAGGAGAAGGTTTCTTTATTTGGTAAGCAGAGGCAAAGAACTGTGTGGGTTACTGGATCCAAATTGGACAGAATTGTTCAGCTGTTAATTGTTCATTACAATGTGAAATTCTGTTTTAGCCCTGTTCCACACTACAGAGTAGATGCAGACAAAGGATTCAACTTCTCAAATGCTGACGATGCTTTTGTTTGTCAGAAAAAGAATCATTTCCAGGTAAGGCATAAGTGTTAAGAACTTAACCAGCACATGACTACTGATATGATTTTGAAAATGTGCTGTATACAGAGGACAGAATTATATATTCAACTGGAACTGCAGTGTTGCTGCACTGCACATTTAGTGAAGGTTCACGTGAAATTGGGGATGATAATTTTTGTGTCACTTATGTAAATATCAGAGCTGTTGATTAGTTTAGGCCATTTTAAATTCTGTTAGTGTGTAAATAAAGTATGTTTTAAACAATTATTGGCCAGTACTGCATGTCAGTACGATGTGTGTTTGGACTCATGATCCCTATATGATTTCTGGCTAGAACAAGCAATATGTCTTCCCCATAGCCTCACCACCAATATGGGGACCACCAAGTTTTGTATCTAATGAGCACTGCAAGCTCAGACTTCAGGTCTAAAGAGGATGAGGCATGAAGTTGATGCACCACAATCTGGTGTTTTGAGTCAGAAGGCATGGAGCTATATCACCGCCCCCATATGTCTTTGTGGCATGATAATTAAGCACAGGGAAACTTTGCCATTTGTGTTTAACTGTGTGTTGAGTTTATTTGCATTAAAAATTGTTATACTAACCATAAATTGCAGTGGCTACTTCTGCTTCTTGAAGTAACGATACACTGTCTTACACATTCTGTGTTACATATCTGCCATGTTTATTCACACATTTCTTCATCCTAACAGTGAACTGAAATATTTACCCACATGTACAACTATGGACAGAGTTCCAGTTTTTCTTTACTTCCAAATAATTATTATGCGGGCGGTCTAATGTTCTCATCTTAAATGTTCGGCGAGTCCCAAGAAGACATTTTGACATTTTGACCCTTGAAGGTCAGGACCCTATGTTGCCTCAAAATGTCAGGATCCAATTACCCAGCACCGCAGTGGCATATCCCAGAAGAACTGAACCTTCACCTACCGCACTGCAGAAGCGTCAGACTCGCATTGCACGTTGTTGTTTTATGTTGCACTGTTGATGCAGCATTGTTTTCACAAATCTTTCAGCTACATTTCTTCTGTAGTCTGTGCATCCTTTGCAGAAGTATAGTAAGTGAACACATTTTTTTTGACTGAATACGTTTCACAAACACTCCAAGACCATGGTGTGCGTGTATTAAGGTATCAGATATCAGTGCCAGCAGCACACCCACACTGTCAGCTGTTGTGTCTACACATGCAGATGTCATGTTGTCATTTGCTCAGCGATACAATAAATCTACCTCTCGGTGGTACCTTAAGCATTTTGAAACAAAGCTCACTGTTGAAAACTCATATCATTCTAAAGCCATAAAGGTAAAATGTTGTCCCTGTCCATGCCATGAAGATGTACAGGGGATTAGAAGTGCAGCTGCATTCATAGCCTCAGCAGTAGAGGGAGGCGAGTAGTCAAGTTCACCTCCTGGCTACTTTACCCCTGGGGAAGAATCCTGGTAGCCACTGAATCAGAGGCTGGGTGGGCACTCTGATCTCTTGTGGGCAGTTTTGGAGAAGAGATCCTCGACCATCTAGCCTGTAGCCTAGTCAGTATACTGAGTTATTGTGGCTCCTCTTACAAAGGACATAGACTTTAACATTCACATCTTCCTCTGTTGTTCATTAAAATTCCATTAAGGTATTGTTAATGTGTAGGGAAGTTATTTTTGTCAGGACATTGTCCCTAGTTACCTTAAAAACTTTAACTGCAATGAACAACGTGTTTGTTAGGTGTGACGTATGGCTGCAAGTGGACGGATAACACTTGCAGCACCTTATTTAAATGTGACTAGTGAACACCTGATATTAACTGTGACACATTAAACTAAAAGCTGTGGATCTCGACTCACGACAGATTGAAATAATGAGCACTGCGCTGCCTGCCATCATGTGAAGTTCTCCGACGTGACACTGTCTCGCTGTTGTCGTAGTTCCCAGCTTTTCATAGGAAAGTAGTGCCCTCATCTTTGAAGGTCAGGGAGCCCAAAGAAAGTAGACAAACACTGAAGGTTGCTGGAGGTACAAATATAGGTCTGATGTTCTGGTTCGTGAAGGCTAAGAATGATGGCGGACCAATCGGTGGAGGGGTGAGCAGTGTCATTTTTATGTTGGGTCCCTGCAAATTGGCATAATTAGGTGTGCAGTGGAGGAACTGGGCATAGCCTGGTGACTGCCTGGGACAACAGATGAACATAAATGTTAAGGGATCTGGAAAAGGCAGGGACTAGGCAGTGGGCAGGAATTGCTTTATTGCCGGTGATAGGTTTTCTGTATATAGGTATGTGAGAGGTCACCTTTACTCCCTGGCCACTTTACCCCACAGGAAATTACCCCCCAGTACCCGTCAAATGGTACAGTTAGTAGTGGGACTCTTCATGACGTAAACAACCATTCTAGTGCCAAGGTTGAGTGTGGTTAGAGCAGTACCTCTATATCTCCTCTGAACCTGCTTGGCATGTTATGGGATAGCCTTTACCTTTACATTACCCATTGAGTAGGAGGCTGTGTGGGCCCCAGAACCCATCTGGACTTTTTTGGGCAGTTGAACTTCTCTTGCAGCAGCCAGAAATCAAACCCCGAAACATCTGGTTTGTAACCTGGCCTCTTCACCAACTGAGCTCTGCAGGGGCACTTACATGTTTGATAAAATTATGTTTTCCCATGCAGATCACCTGTCATGCGCAGCTTCAAGGTGATGCACAGTTTGTGAAGACTCCTGAAGGACTCAAGAAAATTGCCAGCTTCCATTTGCATTTCTATGGTGTTAAGGTGGAGTCTCCAACTCAAACGATAAAAGTGGAACAGTCACAGAGCGACCGCAGCAAGAAGCCTTTTCATCCTGTGCTGTAAGTTAATGCATTTTTGTTTGCGAGTTCTAAGATCTTGTAGTTGTGGCGTGCGTTGTCTGGGACATGACACTGTGTCACTGGCTGTGTTGTTCCCAACATTTGGAAGGAACATATTGCCTCCATCTGCAAGGGTCAAGTTGTCTAAGAGGAGCCACTTACCTATTGATATAGCATCATGTTGGAGAAGAACAAAATGCCTTTGTTGCTTGCACTTTTGCAGAGGGAACACTTACACTGCTATGCTTTATGATTGCAACTCTTTTTTTTTAGTTTTATGGTTATGTTTTCGGGTCTGATCACAATCTCATGTCCTGTGTGCGAGCAGCTTATATGTAGTTTGTGTGTGGGAGCTGTGCTGGCAGAGGAAGGGAACAAATGTGCCTGCAGCAGTGTCGTCTGTCTGTGTGAAAGCACAGGCCTGTCTTCTGACCTCAGTACGTCATTTTCGTCCATTTATTGCCCCTTCCTGCGTGCATATCCATACATAATATGCTATTTTATGTCTTTGACTGTGCATAATTATATGGTTTCCTATTTTAGACATTGCTTTAGTGCAGTATAAGTACGCTGTGAAGAACAGTTTTTCTGTTTGCTTAACAGCAGTTAACATGGAGCAGTCTGTGCTCTATAAGAGCTTGTAACCAACTCACCTGATGTGCCTTTAGGACTGCCTGCTGTCATGTCCAAGTAGAGTGACACTTGGTTCTTTGTGCAGTGCCATAAGAATGTGGTCAAACTCTGATAGAGTATTTTTGTGTTGAGAAATTTCACATAAAAATGCTAAAAGAAAGGGGTTGAGTGTCATATATGATGAATTTTACAGGTAATGGAAATTCTTATGTTCGTGAACGAAACACTGCATCAGAGGTAAAATATGTCCGATTTAGATGTTAGTAACTAGTTCATAGTTCTCTGATTTTTTTTATGTGTGGCGTCGCTTTGTTATCTGTAGTGTATATACCTTCTCAGTGATAAAAAGTGTGTTGATATGGAATAATGCATCCTAATGAAGAAAGTCTATCTAATGTGATATTAATGAAATATTCCAATATAGAATATCCACAGGTTTTCTTTATGGCTCAACAGCTCTAGCCAGCCTAGGCCTCCTCATTGTTTAGGTTCTGCAATCATGCCCAGATGCACCACAATTGATAGGGCTCCTCTGGATGAGTGGTTGGTAGGCTTCATGGTACTTGAGTATCAGAACTGAAGCTTTGTATTTAAGGTGGATGATACAAGAGTATGTGCACTGGTAGTAAGACGTACCAGAAAATGAAATGTGTAAGAAGTTACATCAGAATTCGCATAGTGGTGGTGGGGGGGGGGGCCCGCCGCGTGTTACACAGGTAAGGAAACCCTTTCAGATTGGAAGTGCTGAACAGCAGTTACATTTCTTTGTAACTCTTTATGTCTGCGTAAAAGGTAAAGTTCTTGTGCTTGCCATGTAGGCATATAGGAGGAGAGAGAGTGTGGCTCCACTCATTCTTAACTTTGGCACTAGGTAGGGTAAATGGTTAGCTTTGCATCCCAGTCACTTTACCTGTGAGGAGAGAACCCTGGTACTGATCGAGTAGGAGGCTGGTTGGGCCAGAGAACCTGGCTGGGTGATTTGATGGAGAGATAAATTTCTTTACACTACTAGGAATCCAGCCCGTAGCCTGGTCTGTATTCCACCTACGCTGCTGTGGCTTATATTCATGTCTGTTCATTGGCCTTTCTCTTTATATTGTGTTAGATTCCAGTGTCCTAGGATATGATGCTGTGTCATTTGCTGAGTAGTTTGTAACATTCTGACGGATCATATTGCCTTCATCTTCGGCGTCAGACCGTCCAAGAATAAGTTTCTTTGGAAATGTGAGGGACAGCTCGCCCAGAGACACACTGTTACATCCCACAACACTTGTTTTCACAGCATTCAGAACTTATTCAGCAAAATACATGTAGAGTCAGATATCTGAATAGTAGGAGCTGTGTCACTTGCAGCTATTTGTTTCATCCTCATCAGCACTTCCTATGTGTTATGTTACCTTGAGTTTATTTTATTGCAGGGTGGATCTGCAAGGTGAGCAGGTCACTAAGGTGACAGTTGGCCGTCTACACTTCAGTGAAACAACTTCGAACAACATGCGTAAGAAAGGAAAACCAAACCCTGATCAGCGCTATTTCTACCTGGTTGTGGGTCTGCATGCACATTGTGCAGACAGCAACAACTATCCTGTTGTGTCCCACGCGTCAGAGCGGATAATTGTCAGGGTAAGTATTACTATTGCAACATCTGCCGTCCAGATGTCCCTACTGACATGACAACAGGACATGCATTCAGTATGTTGTTTGGAAAGCACATAGGAAGAGAGGGGACTATGCCATGGCTCAGGCGCTTGGTCTTCAGCTTGTAACCATGGAGCCCCAGGTTCAATCACAGGCCAGTTGCCAATCCATGTGCATGCATGCATGCATGCATATATACATGTACACATACATATATACGTACATTCATATACGCACAGATACATATGTGTGTGTGTGTGTGTGTGTATATATATACACACACATTTATACATACATACACACACACACAGTTACATACAAAAGTAAATAGATACATATATGTACACACATGTGTGCACATGTGTGTGCACATGCATGCAGAGCGTAGGGAAGGCATAAAGGATGTTATGCCATGCCAAGTGGCAAATAGTTACCGATGTTTTGGAGGAGCTTATAGCTTCCATCTTCAAGGTTAAGCAGTCGAAGAGGACATGGAGACTCTTTGTTCTAAAACAGTGGCGGCTGTTTAACGGTTACCAGAGTATAACATCTCAGAAAAATGATAGTTTTCATCAATGCCACTGTGAGAATCTCAGATCTTATACATATGTACATGATTTCTGAAATCATGCAAAAAATCCTTCAGATGTCCTCTTCCCTTGCTCGTGATATCCAGGACACTAATATTAGATCTACACTATGGAAACTTGGTATTCAAGTCACAGGCCTTATGTGTCTTCTTATTCATTTGCATTCCCTGCGTATGACATGTAGGCTGTTTGTCAAATTATTAGCTATGAGAGGCTGTAGCTACATTGTGTACTGTCTCAACCATCAACCCATATTGTACTGTAAGATACACTCAGGTCTCGCTGTAATGTGATGCCATGTCAGCTTCTGTACAGTATAAGACGTCCTGAAAGGGAAAAGTTTATTCTGTTGTTCAGTATAAAGTGTCACTATTTGTGTTAAAAAGTTTGTTCAACTTCCTCTGCCTCCCACCACCCAGAATGTAGGGGAAAGAGAATGATGTTCACTTATTACTGAAATGTACAGCAATGCAAAGATAGAGAGAAAATCTTGAACAGTAAGTTGTTAAATATAAATGAGGAAATACCATATAAGAAAGTAAGTATGTGAAGTTTGGGTTTTCCGCAGTGTTGATGTCGAGGGCTGAGGCTTGCTGAATATTGAGTAGCATGGCTGTTGATTCCTCATGTTTCAAAGGAAGACACATTTCTTTACATCAGGAATCAATAACCCAGTTACTCAGCACAACAACCCAGAAAACCTGAATCATCAAGAAAATAAGTAATTTCGCTAAGACCATAGAAATGAGAAACATAGGAAAATAGTGTAAGATAAAATGTACCTGGGAAAACCACACAAAGAAAATACCAGAAGGGGTTGGGTAAGAGAAGAACTATTGTAAAAGCAAATGGCAGATCAAAAACCATACTCTATGTGATATAGATTGTAACACTTAATTTAAGGGATGTGTACTGCAGAAAACCTGGTGTGTGTAGTCACTGCCCTTGTAAGATTCACATATACTTGAGACTCACCAAGTAATAGTGATGTTCATATTTATGTTCACTGCCTAGAGCAGTGTATCTGAAGACACCAGGCTTTCCTGTTTCAGGCTTCAAACCCTGGCCAATTTGAAAGTGATGTAGAACTCTGCTGGCAGAAAGGCCATACACCAGAATCTATCTTCCATGCTGGTAGAGTTGGAATCAACACAGATCGACCCGATGAAGCAATGGTTATCCATGGTAACCTGAAGGTGACAGGCCATATTGTGCAGCCAAGTGACAGGAGAGCAAAGGAGAACATACAAGAAGTAAGAACACATCATGAATTCTCCTTGTGGTATGAGAGTAGTTGTTTTAACACGACACCATGTAGTTGGTGGTTTTGGGGGGGGGGGGCCCCCCTATGGCGCTGCGTAGTGTTAAATGTGCTGACTTGTCTGGTGAATGCCAGTGCAGCTTAACAGCAGGAGGACATCACACCACCATCACTGTCGGCATTTCTTTCACGTTTGTTCCCCTACAGATGGTGTGTTTAGCACGCCAAAACAGGTCGGGACTCTTGTGAAGTTTTCTATGCATTTTATGTGTGAGTTGGTGAAAGTACATGTTGTTGTAACAGTATGTATAAGGAATGGACAATTTTAAAAAAGTTTGTGCCATTGTTGAGTTATGTTGACAGTAAAATGGGAGTGTATGTCCAGATCCCAACGATGGGAGGTGTCCTAAATTCCCTTTTGGGACATCTTCCGGCTGAGCAACAACTGAAGGTGCAGGACATTATTTTTTGGTATCTGGATGTTTTGGCAGAGTGTTTGGGGCAAACGTGTGTTTGAATATGACACGCAACTCAGGGGACTACATCCTGTGAGGTTACCCTAGTATCAACATGCTTCCCATAAGATAAAGTTTTTGCACAAGTGATTTGTGCCATGTTGGACACAGATTTGCTGGTAGTGATATTGACACAATGCACTCTTCTGCTGTTTTGCCCTTTTCCCCCTCCTTTTCTTTCTGTCTCACCATCTGGGTTGTCTTGGAAGTGATCCTCCCTCTGTAGCCACTATCAGTCCTGACAACTTCTCTAAATTTTGTTTTGGTGTTGTGTTCATTGTCCTAAATTATTGTTTGGTTCAGATAGGCAGTGGTTACTGGGTCCTTGGCAGTGCTGTAGGTTTGTAGTCTGTGTTGGTTTAGTTGCCATGGTGCAGCCAAGTAACTTTATTTTGTTGTTATGTGGAGCCTTTCTTGGATGATCATGCTTGTGGGCTGGGCATAAATTATGGAGCTGAGTAATTCATATTATGTGTGCTTGTTTAATGATCAAGTTTGGGTGTATTTGTTTTTCAAATGTTCTGTTCTAATAAATTTGTTATTGACTTACTTATTTCCTGTCTGGTATGCTGATGTTACGTGTGCACAACACTTAGGTGGCTTGCATGCCCTAAGCTTTTTGGGGCTGGGGTGCCAGCATGGAGATTCGTACGGCTGTCCATAAAAAGCATATCATTATGACCCTTTGTAATTCATTTCTGTTCCCTCATGTCTTGTTATATGCATTATGTGGCACATTTTGTAAATTGTGTGTCATATTGTTGAGTCACTCTAATCTTGCATTGTTAATTTGTTTTATAAAGAAATGTTCAAAACTTCTTCCAGTGTGACACTCGGGAACAGCTTCGCAATGTGCAGCAGCTGCGTGTAGTGCGGTACCAGTATGCGCCAGAATTTGCTGTCCATGTTGGACTGCCTGCTGACCCAACCATTGCCTCTGATACGGGTGTTATTGCCCAAGATGTGCAGAGGGTTCTGCCAGAGGCGGTGCATGCTGCGGGTGACATCATACTTCCAAGCGGTCGGCGGATAGATAATTTCTTAGTCGTGAACAAGGTTTGTAATCATCATAATCATCATCATCTCCTCTTCCTCCTGCACTTTGTCCTCTCCTTTACCTCTCTCCTCCATCCCTCCTTCTCTTCCTCCTGAATGCTTTGAAGTCATTTATAAAGTTCAAACATTGACTATTTGCTGCACAGAATGTTGCAGAACTTTGTGAAGTTAAATTTCATCTGACATGCTGAACAGAATAAAAATAGCCCATAAAGAATATCTAAATTGACTGGTCATAGAGCATAAGGATCCCGTGAACATAAATGGCATTACAAAGTATTAATTTGCTTCCAACCAAGACTTGAGGTTCTCAAAGCAGTGCTGCTGAGGATTAAGGATGTCTCGAATGTGATGTGCTGTCACTGGGCAGGTGCCCACCATTACAGCATATCATCCCAGGAGACTTGCATCTGCTGGTTTAAAACAATTCAGTCACAGAAATTATGCATGTGACATACAAACCTAAATCTTTGGTACTCTGTAGTTTGGTGATTGGGGTGCCTCCTCAAAACATGTAGCTGATGAACTCATGTTTTTCCTTTGTAATTGATGAATGAAAAATGAGTAATCAACAGGTGGTCTGATTACATTGAAAAGTTACACCAGTAATCCACAATAATCATATCTGCATGTGGAGTTGACTTCAACAGAAAGGTGCTGGATGAACATTACTTGTAGTTCATAAGAGTGACATTACTCAGTGATTGCTGCGGACAGTTGCATGATCCTTCTAATAGACAGATACACTATTTTACTACCACCACTGTGTTCAGTCTTCTAAACAGACTTAATGAGTTTCTGGGTCCTAGAAAATAATACACAAATAACTAATAACTACAAACTCCAGTTGCTGACTAATTTAAGATAAATTTTGATATGTTTCTTGTCTTCATGAATATTTATTTTGTACCAAAGAGAAATTAATGTTTCTGTATTGCTGAATTTCCTCTTAACATAAATAAAACTACAATTTTGTAACATTCTAACTTTCATTAGATTAATCCCACTTATCTGACATTGTGATAGTTTTGGATTGCTGTGTGGAACTGCCTGCCCTTTGTTCGTACAGGCTAAAGACTTTGGTGCTGGTGCAGTGCAGTGTGTGTATTTTATACCTGAAGCTTACATACCTTCAGCATGTAAGTTTTATTTTCTGTGTTAATGTCCTGGTGCTTATATTAATAGTTTTACTAGTACTGTGACATGTGGAATGTATATTCTTGGAGGAAGCATTTAAAAGGAATGTAAAATTAAGGAAATTAAAATGTGTGTACATGTTGAAATTATACAAACAAGTTACATTGTATTACATGAAGAATGTACTCTATTTTAATGTATTGCATTTAAAACATAGTAGTTCACTGCTTTAACACGTCCAGTAAAGTAAGTTGCTGTGTCTTTGCTTTGTGTGGACCCTGTACATCTTGTTATCAGTACTATTGATGGAAGCCATCATGTATTCATTCTGCGCAGGTAGAGGACTTTTTTTGCATTATACTTTGTGTTCAGTGGAAAAACCTAACTCAGTTGCTGACACTGGTCAAGGACTGGCTGCCATGCAGTATGAATGGGCCAGTGTGAGTACCGGAGCTGGGTTACTCTACTGTTCATGATGTGTAATGCACGTGGCATTAAAACAATAGAGGCAGCAGGAAATTACAAGTGAAAGTAATTTTTTTCTCTTATTTCCAATATAAAGTACTTAAAAGATAGCAACAAGCCAATTTATGCTAATTTGGAATGCATACCAAACAGAGGAACTGCATAGGAAGCACAAATGCATATTCAGGGAAAGTTTAACATTGTTCTTAGGTAAGTTTTGGTGGGAATTATAAAAACGTCCATAGAATCAAGGAGAACACAGATTCAAGGAACAGAAAATATTGATTTCATTAAACTTGCTTTGTTAGCTGTTTGTTATTACAACTAGACCAATCTGTGGCACCAAAAAATCCAGTGGTTTCAAATCTCTCCAAAATGTAAATCCTTTGTCCCTTACTGCTGTGGCTGCTTTCATTGCAGTTAGTCACTTTAAAATTATTTTCTTCTGTTCTGTTAGGAGAGAATCTTTATGGAGAATGTGGGAGCTGTGAAAGAACTGTGCAAGGTAACAGACAACCTGGAGACTCGTATCGATGAATTAGAGAGAATGAACCGGAAACTTGCCAAGCTAAAGCGAATTGACAGCCTTAAATCTACATCATCTAGTGTGTCTAGTGGTTAGTATCTGACATACCATAGAATAGAATGCAGTAGAATCATCTTTGAAGTTTAGTATTGAACATACCATAGAATAAAATGAAGTAGAATGCTGGGTGAAGGTTTCTCGATGTCATGAATTTTAGGTTCATCTCTTGTGGTCTCAGCCAAAACCCAATGTAAATAATGCATAATTTTTCTTGATTTAAGGTTTCTTAATTTTAGGTTTTATGTGGATAGAAGACATGACAGTTTGGTCCTGGCACCATTTCAGCATCTCGATTTAGGGTTTGTGTTTAAAACTTAGGAGTCTGGGTTGCGTAATGTCGTCATTATGCGTAGTGTAGATGAAGTGATCTCAGAATTGGTTGTGAGGCATTGCAGCTGTGTACTACCAAGTCTTAAGAGACAGCATGCATGTGATTTGTCACAAAGCCAGTGACAGTTGCCATTGACACATAATAACACTTCTAATTCAACACTGTTATTGGGTGATTACGAATCATGGACATAAATATTAAATATTAAATATTAAAATTATATATACAGGATTTGTCTCGGGTGCTTGGACAAACTTGAACAGTGAGTCCTTCACATAAAAAATATATACATAAACGTATGTCCATAAATGAGAGTTTTTTTTTAAATTTAATTGAAAGATTACTTTCAACAGTAAGTACCTTAATTATGTAACATCTGATTACAGCTGACATAATACATTTGCAATACATGTTCCCAGTTTAACAGCTGTTGAGTTTGTATTGTTTATCAAGTTACAATTCGCAACAGATGCTCAAAATGTTACCCACCTGAATTAGTGCATGCATGGACGTGTCTGGTCATGGACTGTCACGCGTTTTCAAAGGTCTCGGGTCAGTTGTGAATAGTCTGACAGGCATCAAAATTGTGTTGGTGAAGTGCCTTTTCACTTGCAGTTGGAACAGAATACACAAGAGTGTTTAAGTGTCTCCACAGATAACAGATTAAAGGCCTGAGGTCAGTACGTTGTGTTTGCCGAAATGTGCTGATGTGAACTTCTTATTTGTTTTGATTGCAAATGATACCATAACTGAAATTATGTATCATTCTGACATGAATGGGGGCAGTGGAATTGCCTTCCGTGAGACATTTGCAGGAGATCAGTTCTTCAGCAGTAGTGATAAAGGTGATGAGAACATTGCTTGTGGAAAAGGAGGGGCAAAGTGAATTTTGTGAATGTGTGTCTGAATTGCGTTTGGTCAATGAACTTGATGCGGTAGAGAAGCCTGTACTCTTTAGTGCACTGTGTAAAAGTACGGATCTTCATGTAAGTGAGAAATTTACTCATGGGCATATTTACAGGTTTTAGTTTAGTGAAACTTTCAGAACTATTGTGTGAAACTCACAGATACGCAGTACAGGTGTGGAGTTTGTTATCGTGCGTCCCAGTATCCACAACATTGCAAAAACCTGCTGTCTTGCAGACTAAATAAATTCAACTTCTGGTATCTGTGTTTCTGCAGTTCTCCTGTCTTCAGCAGATGTTCTGTATGATATGTCACAGGTGATGCCATGTAATTGATGTTACTTGTCCTAATATACCTTCATTTTGAAGGTCTGTTGTTGTTGTCATCATCATCGTTATTATTGTTGTTGTCATCGTTAGTGCTGCTGCTGCTAGTGTTACTGTTTCTGTTGCTGTTAATGTTACCGGTGTTACTGTTACTGTTATTATTACTCTTACTGTTACCAGTGCTGTTACTGTTACCATTACTGTTACTGTTGCCGTTACTTTTACTGTTACTGTTACCGTTGTTGGGATTGTTATTGTTATTATTGAATGTATTTTGGTAGATTTTGGGCTTGGTGCTCCAAATTATGGAAGAATCCCTAATCCAGAAAACCCCAAGTCCAGTCATTGTGGATGAAAAATCCCATGCCTGCACAAAAAATAAAGTAGGACCAAGAAGGCTTCTTGAAGCCAGAAATTCTATTTTTATACTGAAACCATGAAACAGCAGAAACTAAAAAAAATCTTTTGCAGTTGTATGTATATATAGGTGTGTCAAATGAAAACCTCAACATTGTTTTAACAGCTATTTGTACTGATAATTGCAGTATAATTTTGTTGTTTTTCAACATAGCCTCATATGTGCTGTATACAGTACACGATCCTAGCCCACCCATACTAATGACTTGCTGTTTCTACAGTTGCAGCTCCACACAGTAGGGTCTGGATTTTGTGTCATTCTTTAAAGGTTTTCAGTTGATTCACCCTTATGCATGTTGCATAAACATTTACAGAGCCCGTAGGGCACATTACCAATCATACAGACTAATTATATACTTTTGGTTGCAGTGTATCACAGTTTTACTTTACTTGCTGTAAACAGTAGTGATGAGTTAGCTTAGTAGGTAGGGGCCAACAGGGCTGTGATCCCGTGTACAAAATTTGTCATAAAAACCAAAAATGTTCATTAGAATCTCAGTAGCTGTATTTGTTCAAAAGTACAGTTAGTTAAGTGGAGTTATGATTCCGTGTATTGTACCAGGTTTCTTGATTTTTATCTTCATTACAACTTGGCACATTCCTGCATCTTTCTCTCCTTTCACACTTCCTAATTTTGAGGTTCTTTAACTCTGCTGTTTATAACAGAAGATAGTTCTCTGGCGTGGTCACATATGGTTTGGTAGATACATACCAACATTTCAGAGCAACCTGCTTCCCCCATTTTTAGTGTTCTACTGTGAATATTGGGATTTCTTGATCTTCTACAGCATTAATAAGAATCTCATAGAGCCATAACCAGCTAGTTTTGCACCCCATGACAAGAATGTAAAGTTGTGCCCCTCAATACTTCCATAACAGTTAGTTTGCTAAAAAGGTAATTGTGTGAGTAACAAAAAGCAAGAGTCAGGTGATCATTTTTTTTAGGTTTCTGTGCTGTGTAGCGGTTAGAAGTTTAGCTGTTTTGGAGGAGCATACTGTCTCCATCCTCAGGGTGATTGATTGGTTTAGGTGGATGCTGAAGTGATATGGAGGAAAAGCTTGTGATGATTACAGTGACAGTTTGAGGCAGTCTGGCCAATCACAGCTCTGAAAGGCATGAAGAGGGTAGGGTTATCTTGAGCCAATGGGCTTTAAGGTTTCAAGAACAGCCAGTTTCTGGGCCTCACCAAATGTGAAATGTGGAGATAATGTGGGTGGTGCCTGTGGTCTGATCTGCATCTTCTGGTGCCTCATGATAGCTCACTATTTGCCACCTTCTTTTGTTAGGGAAGGGACTGGAGGCTTTCACAGTCCATTCAGGGAGAATGTGTCCTCTCAGTTCATGTTGCTCTGATGCTGTTCACTCTTTCTTTTTTCCCCTTATATGTTGGTCCATGGGCCTAGATTTTTAGGCCAGGACACGGCCCAATCTGGTGGCTGAGGTCAGGGTAGTGTTTTGCTGTGGCCAGCACTGATGGAACATGGCACAGACCTAAGCCATCATATCATGCTCAATACAGACAATCCAGGCACATGGACTGGCTCATAAGGGAAGCAACAGAGAATAAAGTGAACCCTGGCGATATGAACTGAGAGGATGATTGTCCTTGAGTACACTCTGGAAGCTTCTAATCCACTCCCTGGAACAAATAAGGTAGCAGATGTTCTCCAAGAATGTAGTAGTCACACTGACATAATACCTGTGTGTGTGAGTGAGTGAGTGAGTGAGTGAGTAGTTGTAGTAGTAATGGTGGTGGTGGTAGTTACCTGGTGTACAGAGAGCAACATACGCAAGAAACAGGAGTGATCAGAAACCAATACTCCACAAAAAAAATGCTACGTAAATAACAACACCTGAACACATATAACCTGTAGCAACTTTGGCTGTAAATGGAATCCAACTAGTAAACACCAAAAGTCAACAAAAAATCATACTGCAAATATTTATCAGTTTCAAGAAAATCCATGCTTGCCCATAATACACCAGACAAATGAATATTTAAGCAACTAAAATATAAAATAACCAAGTAATATACATGAGAAATCTGAAATATATACACTTTGGTGCTACAACAACTTTGTAAAAGTTTGTTAATACATCCATATGCATATTTAGTTATGTTTTAAATCATATATTTTAGTGTTTGATGGTCATTAAGGACTGAAATGTGTAGCATTTATTGATGATATTATTGAAAGTTTGTTGAGTTTAATGGTAATACATATACCAGTATTAATATGTCCCAGCACAACAGGATGGATTCCATTAAAATTGTCACAGTTACCATCCACAAAATTTTCATATCTCCTACTGGTGAAGCACAAAAAATCATAATTCATCTTGGCTCGGGACAGTTCTATCCCTCTTCTCACCTTCTGTAACTATGATAAAACAAACTGCCTCTAACCCTCAGTGTGATCTACAAGGTCTCTTCCTCAATATCACTTAAGTGTCATCGCAAATCTGTTCAGTGATCCTGTAGGTGGACTCATTACATTCCTCAGAAATGCTGAAACATATAACTGCTACACAGTGCAGAAATGCAGAAGGAAACCATCATCTGATCAACAGATGCTTTAAAAACATCACAAATTATGTAAAAGAACGCGAGTGACAAGATCATGTTTATAATGTTTAGTTTTGGGTAGTCGAGACATGTATTTCATATAGTTTTGGGTAGTAGAGACATACGTATTTCATGTAGTTTTGGGTAGTAGAGCTGTACATATTTAAAGTAGTTTTGGGTCATAGAGACATACGTATTTGATGTAGTTTTGGGTAGTTGAGACATACATATTTCATGTAGTTTTGGATAGTAGAGACATGTGTATTTCATGTAGTTTTGGGTAGTAGAGATGTACGTGTTTCATGTAGTTTTGGGTAGTAAAGACGTGCATATTTCATGTAGTTTTGGGTAGCAGAGACGTGCACATTTCATGTAGTTTTGGGTAGTCGAGACGTACATATTTGATGTAGTTTTGGGTAATAGAGATGTACATATTTCATGTAGTTTTGGGTAGTTGAGACATACGTATTTCATGTAGTTGTGGGTAGTAGAGATGTTCGTATTTCATGTAGTTTTGGGTAATAGAGATGTACATATTTCATGTAGTTTTGGGTAGTTGAGATGTACGTATTTCATGTAGTTGTGGGTAGTAGAGATGTTCATATTTCATGTAGTTTTGAGTAGTAGAGGCGTATGCATTTCATGTAGTTTTTTCTGTGCCTCTCAGCTTTGAGTGCCCAAGGCGAGTGCTTCACTCGCCTGATCATTGTTATGGCTGCAGCTATCTACCAAACCACGTGTTTTCATATACCAGAATATGTTGCTTTTAATACCCACTGCTGTAAGAACACCAAATCTCACAAATGATGGATCACTTTCAGTTACAAGTAAACTTTCTGCGGCCACTTTCAAACAAAGGAGGTGCAACCACTTGAATGTAAATGATGATGATGTCTGCTCCAACAAGTTCATCCAAATTACTATAGTTGTTCTTGTGCTCATCATGGCATTTTGGTAAGTAGCACGTTTATTCTCATATAATGCCATGGAGTATATATTGAAATGTTTATAGTTCCTGCACTGCCTCTAGGTTACCTGTTTTTATACAGGTGTTCTGCATAAGTCGTTACAGAATTTTGTACACTCCCAGCAGTGTCTGACCATGTAGCCAGCCAAAAGGTCTTAAAATGGAAATGAGAAAGGTGTGGGTTAAGTGACAGCATAAATTGTCAAGGGACATTTAAGAAATTACGCATAAAGTAAATGGTCCTCAATTAAGGCATGGCCGTACCTGTTGTGACGATGTATCATCAAGTATACTGTTATGTGAGTCTCGCTGAACCATGAATGTCTCCCTGACAGTGGCCTCTGTTCATGGAAACATGTCCCACATTTATTTAGTCATATTTAAAGTTGATGTGTACCATGACTGTGATTCTTTGTATGTAGTACACCAGGTACATGATGCAGGTTTGTCAGCATGGTCATACATGCCTGCTATTGGACCATTGTTGAATTAATTCCATATCTTCATATCCTATTTATAACATATTCGCTGTAGTATTAGTCTCCTATCCATGCCTTGGTCTTTGAAGTGGTTTCTTCTCTTGTCATATCATATCATATCATATCATATCATATCATATCCAGCAGCTTGTGGATGTATTAACTCATTTCACTCGTGTACCTGTGCTGCATGGATTATCAACTATACATGGTATAAAGAAACATAAGGACCAATTATGATGGTTTGTGGCATCAAGTAAAAGTGTGGAGGAAATTTTCAAGTGACAGAATTTGAAAGAGCCAAAAATAGCCCAAGTATTGGAGCAGTAACAAAAAATTACTTGTAAGAACTTGGGTCAGTATATTTACTGTCTGATAATCTGTAGCATCCAAAAATTCTGCAGCTGTCCGGTTCTGTGCAAGTTGGATTAATGGAATTTTACTGTAATTGATTATTAGTTACAGATTTTATTATCATGTTTCAGCATAATTTGGCATAAGAGACGTACACATAATGCTGTTGACCATTTCTGAATTTTAATGAAAATTGGTGTGGGGAAAGCCATACTTTTCTTTTGAGCATAACTGAAATTACATTTATGTATGTACTATGAAATGACATGGAATTTTGAATGCACAGAATGCGTAGGTAACATGCATACTACATCATGGAGTACTCAGTTTTGAGTCTTGGTATGTGTTATTTATCTTTTCAGCCTAGTAGCAATGGCTACTTTATACTTCTTGGAATTCCAGAAGAGGAATAAACTAGACCATGACAGTCTTCACAGGTAACTATGTCAATACAGTAGCTGTCTTGTTTGTTATTTATTACCTTTATGTCCTGACAAATTGTATTATCAATTGCTTTTTCTCTTTCCCTGTAGCCAACGTGTGGGTCAGACAAGTCCCCATGCCTCGACAGCAGAAACACTTACCTTCAAATCAGTATTTTCTTCACATCCTAACATACCACCTATAACTAGTACAATCTCTCCATCTTTTCCATCAAACATAGCCTCATCAAAACCTTCAATAAAACATTCATATTACCCGAAGGATCTCATTGCCAGTTCCTGGTATCAGACCAGACCTCCTCAAGGACTGACCAGTAAAGCTTCTATTGGTAACAACCTTGGAGTATCTACAAAGTCAGTCTATCCACTCCAGACAAATGTCAACAGCCCTTTATCAACAGCAAAAGCAGGGTATACAGCATCAGAGGGTCCTCCAGATGTGGATATATACTCGTCTCCCATCTCATTACGAGGGAATGGTGCTGCTAGAGCGTCACCGCCTGTTCTTGGGAGGCCACATGAATGTTCTAACTTGGTGGGTGGCAGTAGCAGCAATGCAGGTGGCAGCAGTACTCTCCACCATTATCTGGACAATGACTCTCCAATATGTCAGGTCTGTATGACTATGTTATATTAATGTAGTAAGATAAATAAATAAGTGCAAACAAAAAAACAAACAAACAAACAAACAAACAAACAAACAGGTAATATGTATTTACACATTGGGTCACAGGTACATTTCACAAAGGGCTGCAACTGCTAACACCAGATTTTCTGTGGTACACATTTCTTACATTAAGTATTGTGATCTGTATTATTTGCAGCATTGTAGTCAGTTCCAGTTGTTACAGTTCTGCATTCTCTTCATTACCTGAGATTTGTTGCTTTCATGGTTTATGAAATCGGACTCTCCTTCAAGAAGTAATTCATTTTATGCTTCCAAAAATCTTTTTCTGTTTTGCTGAAAAATAAACTTCGTGCTTTTTATGCTTTTGAGGTTAGTTTGTATTATTATTGTCGTTACTTCATAAAGTTTTTAAAATGAAAGTGGTATTTTACAATGAAAATTAATTCTGATGTTCATGTTTCTGATGTTTGTGATTTCCTGTGTTCTTGATGGTTGTATTGGTCTCAGTTAATCATGAAGTTTGAGACTGTACAGTTTACTGTTACTTAATTTGTGAAGGTGTCAGAATGTTTTCACATTCTGCATTCTGCTGTATTAATTATTCGCACAAGTGAATACAATTCTGTAATCCTTTCAACACAGCCAGTTTTGTTGATACGATCTGCATCAGATTATATGTAATAACTGATGCATAATAATGACTACTTGTTTTGGCTACTAAGAGTCATCTTCAGGTCAACTAGCAAATTCTGTCTGTCTTTTATACAGGTGTTGAGTTTGAAATGAAATACGTCATTGTCAGAAGTTGTTGTAGGGACATAAATAGTGGCAAATTATTGTGTTAACCAGTACAGTTACAGGATTAAGCAAAATGGTAAATTCTGTTAGTAAGTTCACATAAGACTTAAAATGGCAAAAACTTAAAAAAGAACAAACTTACCACAGGGCACCATTTTATGCTTTAGTCTATCTAGTATATAGCCAGTGAGTTGTATTGGCTGAATGAAGATGGAAACCATTGTTCGTGGTGGTCCTTTGAATCTATTGATTACTGAAATAATAAAATGTCAGTATGTATTGCGCTACAAAATGATGACATTTTACAGTAACAAGAAAGTTGTGTAGAGTTATGTAATTACAGTTGCTGTGTTTACTTGTGTCTGCACTGGTTGCTTGTTCTCTGCTGAGAGGCCAGGCCTAGCCTGCCTGCAGGTGTCTTCCTAAGTTACAGCATCAGATGTTCAGTTGAGAACTGTTTTGTGTTTGTCACTGAGTTGAATATCTTGTTAGCCATTCTGTAAATGTGGAACTTTCCTGTATTATCCGTGAGCTTTCCTTTGCAGATTTTTGATTTGGTGGACATTGAAGTAAAGGAATTGTTTTGTTCAAGAATACATTTGGCAAACTTTGATGTCCAGAATGTATTTTAAATGTATTATAATGCTCTTTAAATCTAGTGGCAAATAGTCCACTGGGTCTTTAACTTCTGTTATTTTAAATGTTATGTTTACTTAATAAGTGAATTTAGCAGTGTGATTAATAATGTAAATGTGAAATTATTTTGAAATCAAAGTTATTTCTAAAGCATTGCATACAATTACCTGGATTAATTACGAGTAGCATTTGGTAGCTGACTTGAAGAGGGCTCTTAGTAGGCAAACATGTAGTCATTATTACATGTTAGTTACTATGCATAACCTGGTATGGAACATATTAACAAACTAGCCGTGTTGAGAAGATAGTAGATCTATATTCATTTGTGTCAGAGTGTCACTAATGTCTGTTACAAACTTTGGTTATTAATGGTATAAAAGCATTGTAATTCACCATAACATCCTGCATACATTGCAGACATACTGCTGCTCTCCTGAGTTATTTAATCTTGAGGAGAACCATGAGCAGCAGGTAGAATCTGTAACAACCTCTCCTGGTCTTGGTGCCGCTGATGCTCGATCATCCAAACAATTCTGTAAGTTTGCACACTTTTATCTGGTTTGCTCCAGTAGCTTTATATTAAGTGTGAAGAGCTTATTGTAACTAATTCTGCAGAGCAGAGTCCTTCAGAAGTGAACAGTTCTTTGGGCAGCGGTAAAATTTTGTGCATATTATGGAACCTACAGATTTAATACTGTGTTTACAAGAGGCCACCACTAGTCCCTGTCCTGAACCAGATGAGGGCAGCCCACACACTTCCATCCCATTCCTTAAGGTGCAGTTTAATGTTATCTTCTCATCCATACAAAGGCCTTCCAAATGGCCTCTCCTTTAGGTCTCCTGACCGAAACACTTCATGCACCTGTCCTCTCCCCCATACGTGCCACATACCCAGCCTATCTCATTCTTCTTGATTTTATCACCCAAATAATACTTTCTAAGGAATGTGAATTGTTATGTTTCTTATTATGCAGTCTTCTCCGTCTGTTCTTATGTCCTCTATATTTTAAAGCAAAGGTATTGTCTCATGGAGGGGTGGAATTTCTTTTAGCAGCTTTGAATATTTGCTGTCATAAGTGTGTTTCCATTGGACATTCACTGTTCCATTGTATTATGCCCGTGCATGTCATGAAGTCAGATAGGGGAATAGAGGTATGGTTCCAGTCATTTTTTGCCCTGGCCCAAGATGAAAGTGAATGATCTGCCTCCTACACCATCTGCTTTACTCTGAGGGAAAAAACCACAGATACCCTTCAGACAGGAGGTTTGGTGGGCCCCAGAACCAGTGTAGATGTCTGTCTAAGAGAAAAATCTGCTGCCTGTCCTGGGAATCAAACCTCAGATCATCTTGCACATAGCTTGGTCACTATGGTGACTGAGCTATTGTGGCTCCTTTCTTCTACCTTCACTTTGCAGTAGTATACAGTAAAAGGAAATGAAGAAAAGACATGAACTTGAAGTTTTGTTTAAAAACAGTTAGAAGCTTTTCTGTCCCAGATAAGATCTTTCATAAGCCACTTTTTCTCACTGCTGTATAATGTGTTGGCCACAGCGCACAGTGGTGGAAATTCTGTTAACCAACGTATGACATCAGCAACCAATGCACTGGATGAGAACAGAAGGCCAGAGGAAGTGCAGCAGAACAGCTACAGCCCTGTTGTTGAGCCTGCAAATAACCAAGCACTGATAAAGGAGGTAATAACAGATTTGAGGTTCTCACAGCTGAGGGGTTGCAAATGCAGATCTTGGCTGTGATGCTGTGTCATTGGTTTACTGTTTCCTCAGCGGATTTTTGGAATGGCATGTGTTCATCTGCTGGGTCAGGCAGTCCAGTAACAGTAGCTGTTCTTCACAGACTGCTCGATCTTGAAGATGCAGGCACCATGTTCTTTCAGAAATGCTGGGAACCACTCACCCAACGATGCAGTGTCACACACAACAAGACTTGTATCTTCTACTTAATAATAGTTATTTATACAGTCTTTAAGGGGTAATGCAAGCAGTACATCCTGTTTTGAAAATCTCCTCGTGTAATAGCTGCAGTACATGAGCCTTGTCTGTTTAGCGTATACAGGGTGTCACTGAGCTGACTGACAAATTTCCTATTATTGTGTGACAAAAAACTGTCAGTGGGCTCTGCACCACTCTTTATGGCATGGCTTTCAGTTCATCCAGTAAGAAGTATTAAAAAGAATTGTTTCGCTTTACAGCAGACCCTGTTAGTTCATGGGTCCAAACATTGTGGTTTTTCTTATGTGCAGAATTATTGTGATAGCTCTTATGATTTAGGATGTAGGTCCCTGGCACATTCACAGGTGTGCTTGCGTGGCATATGAAGTTGTGTGCAAGGTGTCACATCTGCCTGCCAGTCTCACTGTGTAGCTGTCTTGATGTTGTGCAATATGGAATGTACTTCTACTATATTTCTCACAGTTTTTAGAACTAATTGTTGCCCCCTGATGTTTTACTTGTGTCTTAAAAAGAACAGTGAAGAACCCAAGGATAGAAAGAAAAGAAAAGTGATATCCTCTTAGAGAAAGTGGATGTGTTGGATATGCTTGACAAGGGAATGAACATTGCTACAGTTGCAAATCTTTAAAGTGTAAATGATCAAACATTCATTTCATCAAGGAAAATGAAGTCAAGGTCATGGAAGTGTTAATGCCAGTGCTCTGTCAGGTTACTTGATGACCATGTCCTCAGAAAAATGGAAGGAGCTTGTGTATAAGGCTGCAACATCCTTCTTTTAGCTCATAAACTTGTAGAAGGATTCCCAGATTTGAACAAGGCTGACATAGAGAAAGTTCTGGATTCTTCTGCTGCTGAGTTAACTGATGGGGCATTGGAACAACTGACAGTGATGAGTGAACCAGCAGGTGATGAGGATTAGGACAGTTATTCAGAGGCCTCAGCTGACTACCAGTGCTCTGAAGAAATGCCTCCAGATGGCAGATGACTTAGACTATCACTTCTTTGATGTTGGTAATTTCATGGGTATGTGCCTTAAAGTTGAGTATGGGATGGAGGCTGTCATGACACCATAAAAGGAAGTGTACAAGCGTATGCGGAAGAAGACAAAGTTATTGAAAATATTACATTTGTGACTAAGCGTTCTCTCTCTGCATCTGATCACACTGACAGATTTCTGCTAGGCATGCTGTCATTGCAGTAAGCACCAACACAATTGTTTTAGGGTTTATTAAATGTTAATTTACACATTGTCGTATGTGATGTGTTTCTGGTTGACCTAACCCTATTTTTCCATTAGGTTTTAACTTTGCACACTGCAGCTTCACAACTCAGAGAATTTTTCAAGAACATAACCATTTCAATGGTAAGAGTTTGCTGAACGGTGCTCTTTTTCTGGGATATTGAATGGTATGTGATGCCATTTCATACAACACAGAGGCAGCAAGATGTTACTTTTTTATATTTTTTTAGCCCTTGAAGCGTAATAAATCTGTAGCAACCACTGCCTGCACTCAGTGACTTTTTTTCACAGAGCTGTGTCTGAAGATTTTGCTTCGAGTGATGGGTGGTGATGGAGGATGCATGGTTCGGTTGGTGAATGCGTGATGCCATATTAACTTCAGAGGTTACTGATGTGAAGAGATCTTACTTTTTTCAATTTTAAAGTTTTTTCTCTCTCTCTCTCCTCCCCTCCCCCCTACCCCCCTCCAAACCATCTTTGTTGCCTCTAAATACCAACATTTTTGTAAGTACAGCTGGTTTGGTATACTCTCTTACATGTACTGTGATCTTTTGCAGTGCTGGATGTGCAAACATTTTTCTGAATCAGACAGTTTTATAAGTTCTATGTACATATCAGTACTAATGCATTCTTACAGAAATTATTGGCATTTTAAATATACTCGTACAGTGCAACTGATGCAGGATGACTCTGCTTAAGACAGTTTTCTGCCAAAGACCTCAGAAAAATTTAGTACCAAAATGTTCACATATGATTAATATACCTCCTCCTCCTCCTCCTCCTCCTCCTTCTCCTCCTCCTCCTCCTCCTCCTCCTCCTCCTCCTCCTCCTCCTCCTTCTTGTTCTTCTTCTTCTTCTAAGGCTCTACAACTCTACGTGAGTTTTGGCCTGTCAATTATCCCTTTCCATTTATGATTAATATACCTACATATACATATATTAATATACCCACATATACATATATACATTTCCCACTTGAAAGGGTTTTCTGCCCAAGAAGCGTGACAGTTTCATGATTCAGTGATTTTTTTATTCTTGAAGTACATTTTTAGCATCAAAGTCTCATAAGAGTTTCCTCAAGTTACCATTAATTCAGTTTGTTTCATACACGCAGTGATGAAACAATGCTCCCAGTTCCTGAAGCTTAATC
The DNA here is from genome assembly GCA_013340265.1 of Coptotermes formosanus. Classification (NCBI taxonomy): domain Eukaryota; kingdom Metazoa; phylum Arthropoda; class Insecta; order Blattodea; family Rhinotermitidae; genus Coptotermes; species Coptotermes formosanus. The sequence continues at coordinate 53,286 of BLKM01006147.1, forward strand.
ATCAAGGGCATTTCTACACATGATGTCTTTCCCTTGGCATGACATTCTTGTGGTGTATGTATCATATTGGTGCAGAAGTGGCTCCTGTTTGCGGAGCCTCATAGTGTGTGAGACCATTCATTTTACAAGGCTTGTAATGGATAACAAGGATAATATAAGCCCCTTCTGGCCAATTGTATATTTGTACTCCCAACAGGAATTCTGGTTCAAAATTTTGTTATTGCATTTAAAACCAATTAAAATCTGAGAGATGCACCCTTATAGCTTGTGGACAGTCTTGAAGGTGAACAAACTTGGCTTTAGTGTAGCATGTGTGTGATTATGTAACAGTTCTATTTTATTTTTAACAATGTGGAATATTCATTGTGCAGAGTTTATGTACCTACTTCTTGTGTTCATTTCATGCTGCATAGGCTTGGGTGTGTACAGTGTTTGTCCTGGAGGGTGATTAATTATTGAACACATAATCACCTTGGCTGCTATGTAAAAAACTTGCATAAAATGTAAGCTGTTTGTAAGTCAAGAAAAGCTAGACATTATGAATAAGGTGGATGCTACTTCAGATGTTCTTTCCACAGAAAATTGCTGAAGAGCTCGGCATATCTGTGTGAAGTTTTTAAATACTGTTGTATGAAATACAGATGCAGTCTGTAAGTAACAGCTGAGCTGGAAAAAGATGAAATCAGGAGAATATGGAAAGGCAGAATCAGTACTTATGTTATGGTTCTTGCAAATATGGGCTCTTCATTTACAGTTGTACTTGTAAAAAGTATGATGTCTTCTATTGAAGAATGTGTCAGAATCACTGAAGAAGGTAAGATGTAAAATTTGGTTGGATGTTGAATTTAACACAGGGTTTGTATGGAATAATATTCTAGTGTACTGTGTATCAATTTTTGTACTGAATGGTACAATAATAACACATTTTCAGTGTTACCATTTTAAGTTGTTTTCCTGATTAATATCCATAACCTGTTGAATGTGTTCAGAAACAACTTACAGAGTGTTTCACAGTATTTACACTGTATGTGACTGAGGCATCACAACCACACTTTTGGCTGTGTCATAGCACAGGTGTTAAACACTGTCGTATCACCTCAGAGGAACCGGTCTGGTCTTAGGCCAGTCCAGTGTGATGTGTATGGTGGGCAGAGTGACACTGGGACAGGTTTTTCTCCAGGCACTTTAGGTTTCCCCTGTCAGTATTATTGCACCACTTCTCCGTACTCATTCACTTGCCTTTCACTAATGCTGTATTACTTTGGCAATTGACAGCATTGTTAAATAAGACACTTAAGAAGTCAAGGATTCTTTGGTTTGTAGATCCAAAGTAAATGAAGCATTGCTTATTTGTTCCTGTTATGATTGCAATGTTATCGTGTGCCTCAATTTTTAGCCATCTGCCTGGTCAAAACATGACAGCCTGAAGAATGCTGTGGACCTTCTTGTTCGAAGGCGGCGAGACACAGATGACTGGAATTATGGAGAGAACATCTACAGCAGTATTGACCCCTCTTCTGGTAGGGAAATGAAACTTGTGTGTCGAGCTTGTTTATACTGTCATACCTTACAGGCAACTAGCTGCATAACCAAAGCCTTGAATAATCAGTAGCATTTGGGTGCCAATGAGCCTACTTTTCTGTATGGAACCCCAGTGATCAGCACCGTACGTACAAATGTCCACTATGGGAGCTTATTCTGAACCAGCGTAATCCAGTCCCCACCTCCACATGCTCATTTCGCTTAAACCTGTATTGATGTTATCCTCCAATTTATGCATGTGGTCATTTTCCTTGAGCCATCCAACAAACCCCTTAGTTTTTGCTTGTGTGAATGTTCAATAAATGATGTTTCCTAGGTCATAAAAATCAAATGAGAAGTAATTAGAACATTAAGTTTAGCTGTTTTATTCCAATGAATATTATCGTTTTTCAAGATAATCCCCAAGCACATTGTTGCATGTCATGTCTTAACATTGCAGCCACTTACAAACAGCCATATCCACTTCCTCATTATCACAGAATCAGTCACCCTCCCAGGTGCATCATTGTTTTTAACCTTTATTGTCATAAGAGACCATGTGCTGGTCTGTAAACTGTACTGACAAAGGGGCTAGCATGCTATATGCTGGTCTCTTTATGTTTACTTGGTAGCAATTTAAGTGTCTTTGCTAAGCCAGAGAAAGTCAGGCCATCGAGAGGTACAATTTTTATCTAAATCCATTTTCTAACGGTTGAAAACCAGTTCTTCCACTTTTGCTGTGTTCATATCCGTCCTTGATATGTTGGGGTGATTGGTGTGATCATTATCTTGGGTGTCTCTTCAACAATTTTTGAACTGTCAGCAGCATTTTCTGACATGTTGCACTCTTATTATACCATTACTGTACACCTGTATCACTTTGTGGTCCTGGTTGAGGGGTGTCAGGGTCCCTTTCTGTGTTCTCTGGAGTCTCTTCAGTTCCTACCAGTGATGCTGAAGGACCAGGAGACTGTGGATCAGGAGTCTTCATAGCTGAAGAAGTTGATATGTAGGAGACAAGGGGTCTGGAATTGCGACAGTGGTTGATACAGGGACAGCTGGGAGACCCTTCTGGGGGCCTTACTGACTTCAGATTATTTTCCTCAACTGCTGACAAATCAGAGTTTCTGGAGTATCAGTATCTGGATTAAGGGAATTCTACTGTACTGCCACCACCACCACCACCACCACCACCACCACCACTACCACCACCACCACCACCACCACCTCTACCACCACCACCACCACCACCACCACCACCACCTCTGTCTTTGTCATCATCATTTTCTCGATTACTTGGAATACGATTAGTTGACTGTTCTGAATTACTTAAAAGTTCTTAAGTCTTCTGAGGTGGCACCTGGACGCACTTTTTTTAATTAATGTTTACACTGGTTCAAGATTTTGCCCTACCCTTTTGGAAACTGTTGGCCTTCACATGCCAAATTATAATTTTACAGATTTTAACTTGTTTCATGTCAATTTTAAGCACTGTAACTGTCCCTCCAGTACATGTGCTTCAGTGGTTAAGACTGTCAGTAGCAACAGTGGTATATTCAATGGAAGGTCTCCTTTGATTAATGATTTGTTGTAAAGTAAATCAGAAATTTTAAACAGATTTGACACTGCAGTTCGGTCACTGACATTTCATGTGGATTGTGGTTTTAATGTGGTTACGTTATTTATAATTAATTTTATTACATTTTCTACCTTCTTTTTGCATTTTCTTCCTTTGTCAAGTGGTTGTGCAGTATGTATTCATGTACTGTTGCTTTCGAGTGTTCATTTAGCAATTGCCCTTATGCCGCTAAGCCTGCATGTCAGTAAACTGAATTAAATGGAACTGTGCTATCAGTATATCGAAGAGTGAATGATGTCTCCTAACAAATTTTTAACTATAATAGTATTAATAATGCTATTTTTAGATGTGATTTCATATCTCTTTGCCATTTGTTTAAATTTGTAGTTTTTATTTTTGTATTTTTTTTATATTCCTGAGCTCTCTCTGTAATGGGCCTTATGGCTGTTGTGCCAGCACATTTATAATACAAAATTATTATTATTATTGTTATGATTGATTGATTGATTGATTGATTGTATTAACAACTAAAGTACATGTCTGTTTGTTACGTCAGATGTGGATCATACAGGCGTGTCTGTGAGTGTGAAAGGACGTCATTTCAACCAGACTTTGGGCTCCGAGTTTTGCTCCATTCAAGATGGAGCAGAGTTTGTGCCCTGTATTGACCGCACAGCATACAACTATACGTACACAGTTCCTCTCAGCAGGTTTATGCCTGATGAATCTCTTCTCCTGCAGTTCCAGTGAGTATACACCTATGTTTATAGTGAACCCCCCAGTTAAAGCCACATTCCCATGACTGGTATATTTGACAGACACCTGTCACTGGTTGGTACTTCCCACATCATGAGAACTGTGTGCTTGTGCAAACATTGGAATCTTGTCTGTTTCCCACAAACTGTCTGTATCTGTGATGCAAGTCACAGGAATCTCCATTGTTTGTTTACATACGAATGTATGAATGTTTGCGATATAGACCAGTAGCTGAAGCTTGGCTCCTTGCACAATGCACAGTTATGGACACACATTTGTCAAATATGCCAGTCACAGGAATACAGCTTAATGTGTATTTCTCTAGGGGACAGTGAATTAAAGATTAGAGTGAGAAAACCTATTAAATGGCATGATAAAGGGGTTGAGAGTGTCAAGACTTAGTGTTAAATTTCAAAGCCTTAAATTAAGAAATACTGATCTCAGATTCCACTGTACGCTGTATACAGTTAAGTGGCCTGTTAGTCCGTCTTGTTCTATGGGTGAGTTGTCTTACTGAGAAGAACCACCGAGATTTGTTCAGAATAACTTATGAAAACAGAGAGAGAAATTGTTATTGTTTACACCATTCTTTATTACACTATCAGTCATACAGGAATTTATGACACTTTTGGTCAGAAACCTTCAAACCTTGATCACCTCAAACATTCATGTAGAATATACAAGTATTGCAAGATGCAGTAGTTACAAGATCATATTTACAAGGAATGAGATTTGATTTTTTTACATTCCCAAATAGAATGAGGGTTTTTGTTTTAAAGAATGTGTTCCTGTATGGAGCATTCTTAGTTAAGTTCCTGAATAAGGTGTGATTTAAATTTTTTAATGTAATTTGTGTATTAGTTGTGTATGTGAACTATGTAATGCATGTTATGTTAAGGGGTAATTAGATTAAAATAAGCATAAAATATGGCTTTCTTAGCGATATGAGTTAGAGTCGCTTCTTCTGAAATGGGAAAAAATATTCTGTTTATTCATGTGTTATATGATTCAAGAATGAAGATTCTGTGTGTTTATGATTTGAAGGCGAAGGGCCAACATTATTTATGTTTGATGTTAATGTGCCTTCCAGTGGACATTGTGAAGAAAATGTTTTAAAGGCTGTTATTAGCTGGAGGTTTCCTTTGTTTTGATCTGATGATGACCTGAATGCTTTTGGCTGAGATATTTTTTGATCTCCTGTATGATTGATACAGTAATAAACAGCCGTGTAGACAATAACCAGCTTCTGTGTAGATCATAATACGTGATATGCTATTCACCCCTTGCTTTCAGCACTAGTAAAGACATAGGAACACAATGAAATAAAAATAAGACTCAACAACAAAGTTATGCGGTCAGTAGCAACTAATAAAGGAGTACGTCAATGCTGTCCTCTTTCTCCAAGCATTGTTTAACACATGCATAAACCAAATACTTTCAGATTGGGACACAGACAATATAAGGGGATAGAAATAACAAGAAATAAAAACATAAAAATCTTCATTTTTGCAGATGATCAGGTAGTAAAGCAGAATCCAAAACCATACTACAAAAGTCTGTACACAAGTAAGAAAATATAACATCAAAATATTGACTAGTATTATCAACCAACAAAAGTGAAACGGTAACATTCAGAGGAAGAGCCCCCTTTAGAAGCTAGGTGGTTAATGAAAAGAATAATAGAACAAATAAACACCTACAATTTCTGGGGATGCGCACTGTGATGTGAAAGAGAAATAGATGTTACAAACAAATTAACAAAGCTTTTAGAGATAGTGGGAATTATGAGTGAAGTTACAAAATGCACGATTTTAGGCTTCTGCCATGATGTAGATGAGATCCATGCTCTCGTGGAACATTACACGATGTACAGTGGTGACTCTGTAGCGTGGCAGTTCTGTACAGAGTCACCACTCTGCACTGCATAATGCCCCAGAAGAGTGCAGATTTTACATTATAAAACCTTCAAAAGTACAGAAACAAATGAGAATATGGTTATGCAGCACATCAGTAGTACCGACCCTACTGCACGGCAGTGGAACTTGGACATGCAAGGAACAGGACAGGTCTAGCATCTAGATCTAGATGATATTTTTGCGAAGAACTGCAAAATGCGTGCTTTTTGACCACAAAAGGAATCACAATCTGAAAGAACTTAAAACACATCAAACTTATACAACCTGTTCATAGAATGGATGCATCCAGATTCATGCAGGCTCTTATGAAATATCAACTGGCAGAAAAAGGGAAACCAGCGTGTCCATTAAAGAGACTTACGGATTGTTGTGAGACCAGAATGGGTCACAAGGCCTAAGCCCTAGAAAGTAAGATAATGATGGCAGTGATGATGATGATGATGATGATGATGATGACGATGATGACAGTGTTGTTGAATAATAATAATAATAATAATAATAATAATAATAATAATAATAATAATTACAGATGTTTTAAAATTTCAGTGAAAATATGTCTCCCTGTTCTTAGGTATTGTTTGCTGGGAGTGCATGAAATGGAGTAGTATCTGTCAGTTTACATGTTTCTTGTCTGGGTTCATCCATTCTGGGAACCACTTCCCGGGATTGTTAATCTTTCACAGTTTCATCATCAGGGGCTTTCGTAGGTCTTTTTCAACACGTTAATTATTCTACGTGGTAGCACTTAGTGGTTTCTTGTTGCTGGCTTGCAGTCTCCATGTTTGCTGTTTTGTGTATGGATCTAATTAGACAGGCCTTTGTTTATGGTGTCCCTTCGTTGCTGTGACAGTCCGGTGTCCTTGTGTGTTACATCTTTGTGTGCATTCCCAGGCTATTTCAAATAGGTTGTTGTGCCACCCCACCCCCACTTGTCCATTAGGATAGGATGTCGGTTCACTTTTGTGTACTTCTCTGTAACTTTTCTTTTGTGTTCATGGGGCTTAAGGATTGGATGTGGACACAAAAGGAAACGTCTGAAATAGTCTGGGAGTGCAGCAAAAAACACAATAAACAAGGACACAAGATGGTCAAAGCAATAAATAAGGTTACTGCTGATAAAGTCCACTGTAGCTGGACATAAGAATAACATACAGGGATACTGCAACCAAACAACGGGACGCCAGTATGTGTTATCATGTGATATAAGAAAATGTGTTTGAAAAATGTCAGAAATGTAAGGCAGCACCTGATGAAGAACCAAATTGTTTGTAACAGATCAGGCATAGAGCAAAATCTACAACAAAGGTAGTGGTTGTATTAGATGGTGAACAGTGCCGGTTTATTGACAAATAAAACGGTATGTCTGTGAATGTGAAAGTAATGTTGGTACTCAGTGTCAGGTTGGTACTGTCACGGTATTAAACAAAGTCATGGAAACTTTCTGAACAGGTGTGTGGTGCTAAATTTCCTCACAAGTAGTCCAAGATATAGCAGTAGTTTTGCATTTTTACCGTTTATCGATATGATGCCTGGAAAAGAAGCAGAAAGTTTTAAAACACCGTACGACACATAATTTTTCTGTGATCTGTCTGGAGTGCCAAGTAAAAGTGCAGATATTTATGTTGTAACTCTGAGAAGGATAAGTTGTGTTTTATCTGCATGGAGGGAGGAGCCTAGGAAATGGCAGAACTCTCAAACTGGGGAGATTGTGCTGGCTATGAGTTGTTCGTTGTGAGGAAGCGTATACACAGAGGTGTGTGCCTAACATTCACACAACTTACAAACTGAAACTGCAAGGTTGCTACACAATTCCTGCAGAATAAAATGAAGTTTTTGTTAAGCAGTTACTGAGATTGAAACAAGATATCTCCATTATTACATTTATCTACTCAACAGAAATATGTTTATTTTTCTAGAATCAAGATATTTAATCACTTGCCTCAAAATATCAAAGGTCTGTCTCATGATATAAATAAACTTTCTCCTTATGGCTTAATTTTACTCACTCAAGGAATATTTTGCCTGGGAATCAATAATCGATCTTGGTATCATTTCCAGTTACTAAATTATCTGGTATAAATTTTATTTAACCTTTTACAAAACTAATTGATCCTTTAATGTAACTAGTTTGTTTTTAGGTATATTCAAACAGTACAAAGTTGTATATCGATTATGTTTCTACTACACCGTGTGAGTTGTTATAAGTTTTATAACTTTCTGTTAATGTAATATTTTAAAGATTTTGTTCAATAACAAATCACATTCCTGTTGTAAATGTTGTATGCTGCTGTTGTCTATTCCATATTTCTGTTACTGTGTTACTGTTTTAACTTGACAAATGTGTTTGTTTAGCATGCAAACATGTTTGTATTGTTTTGACCTTGTATATCAATTGCATGAGTTTGTATCTTTTTGTATGGCCTGTTTCTATATCCACAGGGCTGTACCCCACAGGGATCTATGGAGTATACAAAAATTGAATAAATTGAAATTGAAATTGTGATTCTCATATACAGGAAGTAATAAGAAAGTTTCCAGACAATATTTTTTCTCAGTGCTAACAGCATTTTCTTGCTATTTCATACCTTCCGCTTTTAAATTAGTCCCCTTGCAACTTCTGCAACTTTATGCATCTAGCCCAGTGATTGCGATGTTGTTCAAATCACTCGCTAATGTCCTCTGTTTGGAAATCCAGATGACTAGCCAGTGATTATTCTTGGATCATGCTGATGTGCCTTCAGTACCTGCTTCATTTTTGGAAAAAGAAAAAGTCACAAGGTGTTAGATCCAAAGGGTACAGAGGGCGTCGGACATTCTCGCAGAAAGCAGAGTGAGGAGAAGCATTTTTGTGTTGGAGACACCAGTCTCAATTGTGCCATTTTTTTTGTTTTCACAGCAGTCTATAAAAATGTTGGTTCGCTGTTTGCCCTGGTGAAATGAATTTGTTAGTATTCTGTAAACATCAAAGAAGACAATCAGCATACACATCACACTGCAAGGCATTGTCTCTTCTTCTTTAGGTACAGTGATGATGGAGTTTTCGACGGAGAAGACTGTTGTTTTGTTTCATACCTGTAAACCCACGTTTCATCATGTGTGATGATTGTTAAATGAAGTTGTGAAGTTGTGAAGTTGTTGAAGCTTTTCCTTATGGCTCTTGCACAAATTGACACAGTTCTACTTGTACTCATCACATTCCAGACAAGACATGAATTTTACAGCAATTCATCATATTCACTTGTTCAGATTGTGTGCCAGAATAGTTTGTCGTATTAAAATAATATGCCACGTCATTAGTCAACTCCTAGACAGTGATGCATATGTTTTGGTGCCACGTTTTTATGTTTCTTGCCGGTAGATGAATGTCCCAAACTTTCAGTATCTTCACAAGATGTCACACCACTTCTGAATTTTGAAAACTAATCAAACATTTTCATTCTGCTTATTTTTGCTCTTTGAAACCAAATTTTGACATCTTTAAGGTTTCTCTGGCTTACATAATTGTGAGCAGAACTTGATGCATTGTTGCATATGCTCTGTTCTCAAAAGCCAGCCAGTTTTAAAAGAGCTGGAAATGTAGATATTACAACACAGAGTCACACTTCACAAAGTGTTACTTCATATTGATGCATGCTAGAACTTTGAAGTATGTAGAAAATGGCCTGCAGATTCTACTGTATCTCCACCTACCAGAAGAGTTCCGTACTAACTGCAGTAGCGTCATCATTTGGCTGGTTTGGAAACTTTCTGATTGCACCGTATATGATAAGTTCCAGGACCAGATGACATGTAATCCATGACCAAAGGATTTTTTGTAGTAATAGTTCGTGTATGTTTTCTTCAGTTTCTCACAACTGGCACGATCACAATCAGCTGAGCGCTGCCATTCACCTGTTGGGCCATCTGTGTGTGTATGGAGCCATAGCAGTGATAACTGGTCCACTGGTGACCTGAACTCTGGTCTTAATAACCAACAGCATGGAGAAATTTATACTAACACTGCGGCATTCCCAGTTGAAGTGGGAGCCTTTTCACGCATGATGGTTCGCTACCGGGTACCGCTGGTACAGACTGTTTCAGTAAGTAACATTTGACATGATAATGGCAGTTATAATGCTAGCAGCTGTGTAACAGTTGTTATTCATTTTCCTAAAATCTGAACAACACAGTACCAAAATAACCATAAGGTGTAACCGATTCAAAAACCAACATGGTACACACAGTACAATAATTTGTGTACATGGCAGTTAATACCCCTGTTACACATGCTTCGGCCCTGCAAGGCCATCCTCATTCATGTTAGTGGAAATTACTAACATAATAACATTGTTATGTCCAAAGTCAGCCGACTTGTCACGGTTTAAAAAATTTTTGCATGCATGTTTTAAGTAGTGTGTAACAGGTCAGCTGACTTTGGAGTATCACTGTTTTATAATTAGTCACTTCTGCTAATATTAATTGTTTTCTCTGAAGACGGCCCTGCGAGACTGAAACATACAGGGGAGTGGCATAAATTGGTTTGTCCCACAGTTACATGTACTATGTTGGTTGTTTTAATCAGTTATAATTAGTAATAAGTATACAGTGATGATGCAACAATACATGATGAACAGAAAGTGTTTCAATTAAATAATTTGCTTGTTGGGGTCTCATCTTGTGTTGTGTGGGACACAAAATTGAAAATCCACCTCAAGATATTGATTTGTTGAATCGTGGCAGATATAACAAGTTGTCATTATCATCATGTTCGTCTGTGTCTCTACTGTCATTATTAGTTCTAATTTTATAGTCTCTTCTTCTCGTGCATGTGAATGTGGAGTACCTTGCAACAGATTTACGTTAATCATCCAAGTTTTTCGGGCTGTGATGGCTGTCACCGGGTATTTCCCGACGTTTTGAAGGATCCCTGACAATTAAGGCACTACTTTCATTTGAAATGTGTGAAATGACTTGCCCAGTGACACAATGTGACATCCCAAAAGACTTCAGTCTGCAGTACCACCAGAGTGAGGTGCTCAGAGCCCACAGGTTTATGTTGTTCATGCATGACATGTAGATATTTTAAGGCACCAATCATTTTTTCATACCCTAGTCATTAGAGGATGCTGTACCAAGGTATATGGAATTATTCCTGTTGCTGATACTCATCACATATGAAGGCAGCTGGCAATTTTTGTAACTCAGAGTTTTCACATGAGTGTGTAAGTTCAGTTTTCATAACTGTCGTAACATGGAATGTTGCAGTGGGGTTAAATATTACTTAATATTTGGGGACATACCCATTTTGGCACTCATTTAGTGCCATCCTCATTGTTATAATATTAATATTGGTTATGTTATGTGCATTCATGACACTGAGGATGGTGCAAAATAAGCGCCACAACATGCATGTCCCATAATTTTATGATGTATGTATATGACAGTGGTTTTTGGCTAAGATATAGAAGTTCCTCTAACGCGTGATGCTTCATAGCATGTGGAATGTAATGTTGTTTAATGCCACTTCATCAACTGCCAAAGCTGCCTAACATTAAAAATTCAGTAGCTAGTATAGTGGGTGCAGCATTTTAATTGGAAAAGTTATAAAAGAGCAAAAAACTCATCAAAAATTGTATCGTGTTTGTTTTTTACTCTCTGAGTGTAATCGTATGTGAAATGTGCAGACTGTATGATTTGCTTATATTTGACTTTCAGAATACATGTCTGCTTCCTAATGATAAACTTGGAATTGACTTCTTAGAGTACAATTTCCATTTCTACAGAGACTGTAATGAATGAGAAGAAACTGAAGGTATGCAGTTATGTACATCATTACCAAGCCACTAGGCACTTAAAGTGGAGTCTTGATGTGTGTCATTAATTGGGACTGACGAAATCATCACAAATGTCAAAATCTAGTTTCAGTGTAAAACGTGTACTTGTCTTGGAACTTGTGAAGTAAGTGTGGTAAAAATATAAAGTAACCTAAAAAAGCATAAAGTGCGTGACATGACCGAATCAGAGTCTCTGTGACAGTAGTCGATCTCACTGAGGGAAAATACAGCTTGACTGAGTTGTTGGCAACCTGTGCAATAGCTGGCGAGTGGCAGGAGCTGACTCACCAGCAGTGTGGTCTCATGTTGATTTACTGGAGTCAGTCACAAAACGTCAAAACAGTCTTATTAGATAACATAAACTTGAACTCCTGCACATCGAGTTTCAAAAACATCAAGACTTGACTGTAATAGCTTAAACTAGGAAGTATATTTGTTTGTCCATTTTATTCAAAAACAGTTTCTGTACTGTATAAATACTGCAGTGTGATGTATTTGTTTCATTATTTTCATAGGTTTATATTTGTGTCTCACATATTGTATAGTCATGTACCTTCCTCTGTACTTTCCTTTAAGCAATATCCATATCAACTGACACATGTATAGAGAAGTTATTCAAAATAGGTGTACACATATAAACCTTTTCATTAATATCACAATGTTGAAAGGGTTGAATCATTACCACTATTAAAATGGCTTAAGTGATATGGATTCTGAGTTCAGAGATGTCATCTAAATGCAAAGTCATCCTGTGCTTGCTAGTAAGGTATTTGGGGTAGTGTAAGTGTAACGCCGGTCATTCTTAACCACGGCACTAAATGGGTTGAGTGTTCACACACACATACACACACACATGCGCGCGCACGCACGCACTCACGCACACACACACACACTCTCTTTCTCTGGCTGTTTTACTGTGGGTAAAGAGCCCTCAGAACCCATTCAATAGGAGGTTGGGTGGGCCCCGTAGGAGGTTTGGATGCTTTGAAGAAGAGATGCTTGCCCCCACCAGGAATTGAACCGTGATTGCTTGGAATTACACTGTGTAGCCTAGTCACTGTGCTGGCCATTGTGGCTGCTAAGGATGTCATCTCAGGCTCTATAAAAATATGTTTGGTTCATTTGTTTGTTTTGTTTGTTTGTTTGTTGCGTGCTTGGTTGGTTGCTAGGTTGTTCACTTATTTCCTGCAAGAGTGTAATAGGTAGCAGAGTGCCCTTCGCTGATCCAGCAGTGTCAAGGTCTTTCTGTCCTCACTGCAATGTTCGGAAGTCTACAAAACCTAGACTGGAACCAACATGTAGGTGCACTTGCATGGCAGTAATCTGCTCATAGACATAACTTGGCTAGTAGCACTGGGGGAGGGGGCGGGGCAAATTGACTATAGGTATTAGGAGCTTTAATTTATGAAGGAGTCAAGTTAGAAAGAGGGGGAAGATAGGTCTGAACCAGTCCTTAATTTACTTCCACATATTTTCCCCACCCTTGCCCCAGTTTTTTTGTTTGCCCCTCTTCAACTCGGTAGCAAAAAAGCTATTCTGAGGTAGAAAAAATATTGGGGGTCATTCCACCCTCCTTCCAAGCTACACTTATGTGTCTGCTGGTCAGTTTGCACAAAATTTACTTAGTCTTAGTGAAGGAAAATCACCAGTTAACCCATCCACTGGCCTTATAAAACTTCAGAAGACACTCATGGACTTGGAAAAGAGTGTTTAATAAAGCAGTGTTGTATCAGAGAATGGATGCATCACTTCGATATTGTGCATGCCATTGTGTTTAGAATTCAGTTACTTACTCACTCACTCACTCACTCACTCACTCACTCACTCACTCACTTACTTACTTACTTACTTACTTACTTACAACAGTGGGTGTCTCAGCTAGTCTTCTGTATTCAGATTCAATTGTTACCATGATTGGATTCTTCATTGTGTGAATATCTATAACCCAGAAAATGCATTCTGTCTGGGAGAGAAAGTGAAACGTTTTCCCCAGTTTTGTGCTGATGAGTGGATGTGTCATTTTTGTGCATTGATATAACTGACCACAGGACTGAACTGCACATAACTTGCAAGGACCAAATCGCCTTGTCAGTGAAGTGACAAAATAACAGAGTATGAGAGGAAGTTTTGTTCTGGCACCTGGACCTGTGATCAAACAGTACAATGAGGTTCCCAGTTCTCAGATCAGAACAGCCCATAATGCTGAGAGTATGTGGAAGGAATTCAGCTTATTCAATATGAACTGAACTCCTTTCTTGACCCCCCCCCCGCCCCCCCCCGGCAGGATATATAGAAGTATGAAGCCACAGTCTTCTTGCAAGTGTTGAGATTACAACAGCACTGTTGTTGAAGATGCAAGTTTTCTGGGATGTGATGCTATGTCACAATGATCAGCCACCACGTTTTCTTCTAAAACAGCCAATTTACTGATTTCATGCTGAAGTCTGAAACTTGTAGCCACTGATGATGCTTGTTACAGATCAGTTGGACCTGTACAGCAATGGAGTCACATGTTACTGAGCAATGTCATGATGCACCTTCTCAAGAAAAGTGACACAAGTCAGTACTGTAACATTTTACAGGAATTAAAGAAGAAAATTGGAAGACATCGTAGCTTCAGTGTTACCTAGTAGACAGCAGGTTTGTCTATGTAAGTTTGTCTGCAGATTCACAGTAGTATATATTTGGAAAACTTTGCTCTGCTGTATGTTCTGTGCAGATAAGTGATAAGATGTGTAATGAAAACCTCTTACTTGTGTCACGTTTCATGTGAAGGAACAGTGTTTCAGCGTTTATGTGTGAGAGGTAGGGGTCTAGTGGACAGAGCCTTGCAAGGCAGGTATGGCTGCTGCAGTTGCTTCATGCTCCTCTGTTCACAAAAATGCAGCATCCTTGTTTTGCTGTTTTTGTGCTTAGAACGCTCGTGTATTTCAGGAACGTCCAGTATGTTAGAAGTAATGCTGTAGTGCCACAGTTCAGAATGGCACACGTTGCCAACAGTAGTTACAGTGATTCTGTGCACTGAAAATGCCAGCCAGCTCACATTGAATCATCACTATGTATGTATTCATGCAGTCAGTATGAAGCCTTGGATTGTAGCCCATTTTTATTTTGTAGCTCCTACATTTTTTGGACAAGTGGAGGTCCTAAAGTTGGCATAACAATTGGTGTGTAACTTGACTGTTGTAGGTTAAAATAATATCAGTACACTAATCTAATTTCCTGTATTGCATGGGTTGGAAAATATGTATAAGACCTTGAACATGATGTTTTTTTATAAGTAAATTATGATTAGTTTAAAATTGTCATATGTTGCCTGCCTGCCCAAGACATAGCATGCACGTAGTGCTACAATATTATTTGCAATCCTACAGTTTCCAAGATTTGTGGTCTTTATTCACCATTTATATTGGATTTTGAATGTGATGGTCATCTAGGCATACGTAGAGCCAGAAAGATGTATAGTTCTGGGGTGAGCTCTGTGGCTCTGTTTTTCATTTCTGGTACCTGTGTGTCTGCATATCTCCCATCTTTACCAGATGTTCCCCATGATACATATTCAGATGATGCCTCTTAATTGATGTTAACTAACCCAACATATCTTTATTTCAAAGGAAGAAGTTTTATAATTTTGTAGTGTGATTTAGTAGATTTTAGGCACGGTGTGCCAAATTTCTGTGGTACTCCTTATCCAGGAAATGCAGGTCCCAGGCATTCTGAAGAAAAGATGCCATATCTGCATTATTTTGTTGCCATTTCTAATATACCTTTCCATTACGTATATTAAAATCCTACATTATACTTCTTTCTTTAACAGGTTAATATGGATGGGGCCTCAATACAGGATTGACTTGGTGTTTAACTGTGGTAACTGGGAACAAAGTTATTGACATTCAATAATTATTTTCTCATGTTTAGTGCTGTGCATTTTTCAAGAAATAGTTGACAATCTGAGGAGTGATTTGATTATTTCGTTTTCATGAATTATGATTAAACAGTAAGCTATGTCTGCAAACCATAACAATGTGTGTCTGTGATGTAGGTAGAGTTGCACAGTGTACACACGTCTTGCACTAAAATTGATCAAAGTGTAACATTTGTATTGCTATCAAATTAAGTGGCAACCATGCAACTTCAATTTGCAAGTATCTACCCAGTACATCTGTTCAGAGCAAACACTTAACCTTAAACTGATGAACGGCACAGTGTTGTCCCATTAAACGTACGTCCTTTTTGTCTGAAAGGGACAACACTGTGCTACAGTGGGAATTTAAATTGAATAGTGAAGCGGCCACTGCAGAAAACTGGCATTTAAAAGACCATATGTTAACCTGCACATTACTTCTCACCAGTGCTGTAATTTCATATGTATATACAGAACTGTAAATAAAAACCACGATGCTTCTGTACTTTTAGTGTTGGTGGGGCGGGGGGGGGGGGGG
>BLKM01006147.1:69691-174289 GCA_013340265.1 Coptotermes formosanus
GGGGGGGGGTGGAGTTCAGCTGAAGCCCCATGTCTAAGACTAACTCTTGTAGCAAGCTGGCTGCTTTAACTGAGGTATTCATTTTGCTGTAACTAAATATGCATAAACACATGTTCCATCAGCAGTACATTACTTTCGATATGCATAAATACACACATTCATTCAGCACTACATTACTTCCGATATGCATAAATACACATTCATTCAACACTGCAACATACTTTCAGTGTGCACAAACATTTGTTCAGTGAGCATGACAACATTCCTTTTAATTACAACGAAATTTATAAATTCTTAATCCACTTGACAGGAAGGTTCCACAGAATATCAAAGAGGGCACTAAAACTGACTAAAGTAAACAACAAAAAAATCAACTCAGCTTACCAAAATGTAATTTGCTGTGTGATAAGTAGTTTAAAACCAACAACACACATATTAAAACACTGCCCAGATTTTAATATAAATTATTTAAAAAGTGAGTATTATTTACTGTTCTGTATACATTTTTAAAATTGTAAAATTTTTATATGACATCTGTGTAATAATGTGGGATTCCACTGTTAGCAGAACTGGCCCTGTAACAGTGTACTGTTTTACACATACTTTAATGGACTGCCTGATGATGGTTGTTTACTACAAAAACACGTAGCAGAAATATTGAAATATAAAGGAGCATAGTCGTGGCAACTGAACATGTGTTAATATGTATTTAGTGTGCTGGTTAATTAACATTTTTATCCAGTAGTGCACTGATGTACAATTTTATATGTAAAGTGGTACTACCTGAGCAGGATGCTCAAATATCCCAAACATAATAACCAGGTGTTGTCTATAATCTTTGCACCCAAAGTATTGTATGAATGTAAAATTATTCATAGATGTAAAATCACCTCACTGCACAGTCCTATACAGAGGATTTTTCATGAGTAAATAATTACAGGTAGACAGAAAACAAATGTGCTATTGACAGATTACAGGACTGCTCATCAAACTGTACTGTGTAAATTAAATTCATTGTGTTATTAATGTAATTGGTGAGTATTTAATTTTGCTGTCATAGCAGTGGGTCTCACATGACACCTATAGAATTGTCATTGTTTTGACTGTGTTACTGATACTTTAAAACACACTTTAATAACAAAGCTGAAAAGCTGAAACTTAGTTTTGCATTAAAAGCTCAGAAATTATGTAAACAATTTTAAGGTCATACTGTCTTCACATGCATGTGAGTGATCAATGTGATGTAGACTTTGAGTTATGAGCAGTAATTTATTTTGAAAAGTTCATGATGGTGAGTTCATAGTTGTTATACAAATTGTGTGTTCTGTGTGCTTGATAAATCTGTGTAAGTTTGAGTTTTGTGCTTACAGAGTTCTTATGCTCCAAACATAATTTGCAGCTCTTATTCCTCCAGAAGTAGTGCTGTGTTGTATCTGACCTTAAAACAGGACCACTTGCTTGCTGTAAGAGCAGCATATTGTAGCAGAGCAGAATAATGTCTGTCAGCCAGGCATGGACACATTTGGAAACTGTCCCCTGTATTCTTCATCATCATGATCATCATCATCATCATCATCATCCTAAAGTGTGTTGGTTTGCTCGTGTAAGAAGCAAGAAACATAGATGGGTGCCTGTGAAGCCTACTGCTGCACAGGCATAGATGGCTACCTGTACAGTTCACTGCATCCCAGATGTGGATGGTTGCCTTTACAGTCT
Organism: Coptotermes formosanus; assembly: GCA_013340265.1. NCBI lineage: Eukaryota > Metazoa > Arthropoda > Insecta > Blattodea > Rhinotermitidae > Coptotermes > Coptotermes formosanus. Next base: position 71,408 of record BLKM01006147.1, read on the forward strand.
ACTGGAGCACAGACATGGATGGTTGTGTGTACAGTCTAGTGCAGCACAGATATAGATGACTACCTGTACAGCCTACTGCAGCACAGACATGGATGGCTACCTGTACAGCCTACTGCAGCACAGACATGGATGGTTGCCTTCACAGTCTACTGCAGCACAGATATAGATGGCTACCTGTACAGCCTACTGCAGCACAGAAATTATTTCTTCCATACAGAATAAAGCTATCAGAATTCCTGTACCTTCACCAGCAGTTTAACTTTCAACTGAACTGTATTTTCTTTAAATCTTTAATTTTAATTTAGTTAAACTTACTCAGAAGGATTTGTTGTTTCCTTGTAACTGCTTTTACACTTGTATGATTTACCAAGCCAGGATTAGTCATTTCTAGCAATATGCATTTTTTGTCACTATAATAAGACAGAAAAACTAACACTTAAACAGTATTTTGCCATGTACTCTATTAAACTGAGTATTTAAGTTTGAGTAACAGAGGGATGCTCTTGTATTTAGCAAGCTGTGTAACAATACTGTAAACAAACAGAATATATATCATAATTGTATCAGGTTTTAACAGTAGTGGTTTTTAAATGATAGTCATCTCTTGCATTTCTGTTCCATTTAGCAGTTAAATGTTCTGATGTTTTGAAAGAACATAATGCCTCCATCTTTGGGGTGACTGTATTACTTCAAGTGGATGTTGATGTGATGCACTGAAAGAAAATGTGTCACTTATATAGGATATTTTGAGGGAATTTTTCAAATCAAGGCATCCTGTGTAACACATATGCTTTTTTCACCACAACATTTCTGCATCCACTTGGACCAGTTTAGTCATGCTGAAGGTGAACACAGTATGTTCCTTTGAAATGTGGGAACATTTAATCACTACACAAAGCAGAAAATCAAGACAAGACCATTCTTTGGAGAATGCTTAACGCCTGCATCAACCGTATAATAACGTAAGAGGAGGAAGTATTACAGTATTTTATAGTGTTTAGGTTTGTGAAGGAAATTGAAGTCTAAAAGCACACAGTCATGTTTTTCTCCTCTGTATACCCCTAAAAGTGTAATACTGATTACATTATAATGGGTCTGAAGTATGGTTGGCTCTTATAATGTTAATTTTATAAATTACAAATGCTTAATTTTTAAAATCTCGCCTATAAAATATTAAAATGTTATTAAGATTCACGCGATTTTCCTTCGTCTGTCCTGTTCAGGCTTGAGCAGTGTGGGTATTCGGTGACAAGAACCTACGTTGTTAGCTCATCCAACTTCTGTTTCGGTAGCACCTGCAGATGAGATGTGGATAAATCAGTGCAAATGCTTGCACTGTTTTTGAAAACTGCAGTATGTTGACTCTCTTGACTATAAAATGTAGGGGAGTGTTTGTACTTGAAGTTTGCTGGTTGCTTGAAATAACTTTTGCTTGTGTCCATACAAGATTTTGTATCAACATCACTTTTAAAAAGTCCACTAACATAAATGCATGACTATATTATTATTATGATCCACCGATACTGGAGTCACTAGCTTGCTGGTGCCCCAAGTGATGCACTGTTGATCTAGTATGGCCTTTAACATAATTCCTTTTATACAAATAAAAAGAACATCTGCAAGTACATTCCACAAGCAGTTCTGAATCTCAAATGATTTCTGCCCACACTTCTGCCTTAGAATAAAAGTAGATTAAATAATACATTTAGGCATGTAATATTAATTCTGTGTCTGAATGTTTGTGATACCAATGCAGTGCATATATATAAAACTGAGTATCGTGATGTTAGTATGATAATGTATTTGGCATGTCTTAACATATTTGGCAGAATTTGTGTGTGTTAGGACTACAGTTTAAGAAGTATTTCTTGTATATAAAACACTTTACACGGTCAATGTACTTATTCTGTTATTATAATACTAGTAGAAAACATTAGGTTGTAACTGAATGAACGGAAAATGATTTGATGTATATACTCACTGTCAATCAATTTTATGTATCTGTAGTAAGTAAACATTCCATATGGACCATTTAAAACAGCTTTGTATATGTTGAAAGTATTTTCTGGCCGAATAAACGAAACATTTGTAATATGAACATACTGTAGGGTGCAGACACACTATTTTGTGTGTTGACATTCTGAAGAATGTTCTCTTGGTATTTAGTTATAAGTTAGCATGTATTTTTCTTAGCTGTACACAACTTATATAAAAATATTTTAATTTCACTTTGAGAAATATGCCATGATTTCATCAGATTATGCTGAAGTAGTTAGATATGGTAGCTAAAACCAACAAATGCACACAAGTTTATGGAAATATATTATAAGCGTAGTAATAGCTCCCACAGATTTCAGCCACTTATGTGGCCATCCTGAGGGAGGTGTATTACAAAGTATATATACGTTGATACATTACAAAAGTTATGTGAACCAATGCACATGTAAAATATTAAATATGAAAATTACATGGTTAAATTATGTATGACAGTTTAAAATGTGTATTTTAAACTGTATCTGTATTTTAAACAGTAATACGTATTTTAACTTTATAATTTTAATATTTAATATTTAACATGTGCATTGATTCACGTAACTTTTGTAACATGGCAGTGTATTTATTCTTTGTATTTATCTCACATTCGTGACTCTGAATTTAAATTTTTAAAATTTCTTTGTGCTTGAGAAACTATAAAATATGTTTCTTATTCACTTTTACTTTTTACTTACATTTTATTTTGCTTTAAAAGGAATCATTCTTAAAACTTTGCAACATAATATGTTTCAGCTCATGTTAATATGGGTAGAACATTTGTAATTGATTAGGGTTGATTACAGTGTTTGGGCTGTTACTGATGTATGTTAGGATCACAGACATTTCTCGCAGATTATCTTTGGCAATAATCAATTTCTACCCTGTCTCCAGATCTCGAGTTGCCAGTCACTGGTGGCATGTGTCCCTGCATCTGGTGTCTGTTTATATATATGTTACAAATAATGTTGCATTGGGGCTTCAGTTTACTGAAAAAGGTAAAACCTGGGAAACCCAAAACCTCTTCTGTGAGCACCAGGTTCACCGAGTATCCCGTTAACAATTTATAGGTCACATATTTTTAAGATTTATATTGCATTTACAGAAGACAAGTTATTCAAACAGCTATTTATTATCTTGATTATACACATTGTGTGGTGTGTTGCATACATTGGTTGGAGAAATTCGTCCATCATAAATTGAAGCCATTTTTCATGCTTTATAATAGAATCCAGTGGTTGAGAAGTGAAAATGATACATATGGCTTTAGTCCTCCAGATCAGTTATAGGAGTGCAATATGTGATGAAAATATCATCAATGTCGCTTTTGCCATTATATCTTGTAAAAATGAGTATATATAGTGATAAGTTCATAATGCTGAATTTCAGTACTTCTGGATGAATCAAAAGAAAAGTCAGCAAGAACAGACAATATAGAAGAATTGAATTCGCTATATATATATATATATATATAATTGAAGTCAGTAGGAGTAAGAAGTGCTGATCGTGAAGCGTGAGTTTCTGTATATGTTGTTAGTTGAAGGGAAAATAAATACCTTTCTTTCAAAACGTGTCACTTAATAATGCTTGACAAGACAGTTTAATTGGACTCATACTTCTTGGTAATTAATGCAGTACATCTTGTGAATAAGGCCATATACGTATCTTGTAACAGTATTCCAAATTGGTGGATAACATGAGAGTTTCAAAAGATTGTCAGGACAGGTTACACAGACCTCAGCTTCAGTAATGTATGGAACTAACTTGTCAAGATTTAAGACAGTTGTAATTTATGCAGACTTCACAAACACGTGTAACCGTTATTGTAGAATTAGAAGCACTTGCATTGCCAGTACACATGAGAAAGAAAATTGCGTGTCACATTATCCTTTTAGCATATGCTGGTACGTACAATGACTTGGAAGTAATTATGAACATACTTACTTTTACTACTACTGTTAGAACTACCACCACCAGTGCGGCATAATATGTATATTCTCACTCATACTGTAGCTGGTGTTGAAGGCATCTCCTGGAAAATGTGTATCAAGAACATCAGATCTGTGATAAACATTGTGTGCTTGGTTGCGATCGGTCAGTAATTAAATGCACTTTACTTGAAGAGCATTGTAACTCCCTGGCTGTATCTCAGATTCCATTGGAGGCAATTTCCAAAAACTTCACATCTAGTACTCCACTGAAATCCACTACAAAAAATTTAAGTTTGGCTGAAGCTGGTTAATAATTAAGAGCACTTTGCTTGGAGAACAAAGTGCTCTGTCGCCTGTATCCCAGCTTCCATTGGAGGGAGTATCCCAAAAATTCATGTCTCTAATAACACATGCATGTGCTACAAACAGTGCAAGTTCGGTTGCGATCAGCCCCTAATTAAGGGCACTTTACTTGAAGAGCAATGTAGTTTCTTAATATCTTACCTTGCATGGAAGGCAGTATTCTGAAAATCCATATATGACACTCCATGCTCGTGCCATACAATTTTGTGGTCGGTCAATAACGAAGGGCAGTTTACATGAAGAGAATGTACATTTTTGGCTGTAACTCGGCTTCCAGTGGAGCAGTATTCTTGAAAATCTGCATACAGCATCCTGTACAAACTAAGTTATTGCCATTGGTCGAAAAATCAGGGTACATTGCTTGAAGAGCAGTGTACCTTCTGGGACGTATCCCCTGTTTCATTGGAGGGATTTTCCTGAAAATTCATATCTGTCATTCGACCCGCTTGCTCTAGGCACAAAGTATGTTTGCCTGCGATCGGTCAGTAATTAAGGGCAGTTTACTTAAAGAGCAGTGTACCTTCTCAGCTGTATGTTGACTTCCATTGGAAGGATTTCCTGAAAACTTTACTTGGAAGCTAAAGTTGTTTCTCATCTGCATCTCACCTTCCATTGCAAGTATGTAACTGAAGCATCACATCTAGTTCTCAGCGCACATGTACTACAGATATTGCAAGTTTGGTTGAAATTGGTCAGTAATGAAGAGCACTTTACTTGGAGGCCTAAGTAGTTTTTGTCTGCAGCGTGCCTTCCGTTGCAGCGATGTAACTGAAACGTCATACTTTGCACTCACCTTTCATGCAGTACAAAACTGGTTGGTTGAAAGTGGTCAGTAACAAAGGGCACTTTACTTGGTGGCCAAAGTAGTTTTTTGTCTGTATCTCGCCTTCCACTGCAGTGCACACCTAGCACTCATTGTGCATTCGCGACAAACAGTGCAAGTTTGGTTGAACTTGCTCAATCATGAAGGGCACTTTATTCGGAGGCTGAAGTAGTTTTTTGTTTGTATCTCGCCTTCCATTGCAGTGATGTAACTGAAACATCATGCCTATCACTCACCTCATATGTGCTACAAACAGTGTAAGTCTTGTTGAAATGTATCAATAATGAAGGGCACTTTACTTGGAGTCCAAAGTACTTTTTCGTGTTATCTCTCTTTCTGTCGTAATTACATGACTGAAACATCACAGCAAGCACTTGATCCGCATGCGCTACTCACAGGAGAAGTTTGGCTAAGGAAGGATGTTTTACTTTCTTCAGTACTTAATCCTCTTCCAGCTACTGCAGCTCCAACTATGGTGTGAATTTTACATCTGCTCGTCCATCCTTACACACTAACAGGCTAGATTTATTGTGCAGAATATGGTTGAACACCTTTGTATTGCTTCTATCTATGGTGTCCCCTTCTCACTGAATTATTACATTGATTTGCGTTCAACTGTGCTTTCATTGTTTATCTTCAAATTTTTTAGTTTTCCTGCTTTTTTCTTCCATAAATTTGCTACTTGAGCCTTCTCTTCTTCTCACTGCACACGCCATCTTTGTATTACACAGTCACACCCTCTTTTTCTTAGTATTTATTACTATATTGCTACAGGTTTTGACATACAAGCAGCCACCATCAGGCACATAAATATATAAGAAAGGTGCTAAGGTACAGGCCTCACCCTTTTACATAGAAGTAGGTTATTTACAGTGTATGGGCCATGGAATTTTACAAATATGTGTAAATTATAGAATACAAGGTGTATGATGTCGGTTACTCCCTATATGGGAATAATATCCTGTCTTTATGTCTACTTCTGTTTTCTAAACCAGATTATTGTGTGTGAAGACCATACAAGCTGTAACTGGAAATAGTGGTCCACTACTCTACCTTCTAATGAGTTCTTTATGGTGTCTTAATGAATGCTTTAACAAAGTTTTATGCATTTTAGTGAAACACAATGGACTATGCCAGGAAGCAATTGAAATACAACTGACCAAAAATAATACTGAGCCAGTCCTGGGCACGTGTAATCACCATGCTAATAAATGTGACAGGATGACCCCCCAGAACAGGTACTTGATTCCACCCAACAACCCCACCTGTTTTGCTGCCAATCACAGCAGACTCAGATTTCACAAGTAGTTAGTTCCCTGATAACAAGGGCGGAGATGGCTCTCGAAATGTTGGCTTATTCACCATTAAGCTATTTAACACACGGCTGATAGCCCGGAAACATTTTCTCCAATCAAATTCCTGTCACAGGCTGCACCCCAGATAGCTGCTGTACTATCGATATTACTACCATTAAGATTATTACTGCGATTATTCATCGTCGGGTGAGTTTTTTTGTTCCTGAAGTAGGTGTGTCATTTGTGGCGTTTGTACGCAGACCAAAAATGTTTTAACTTATCGGCTAGCGCAGAGTGATCAACGCAGCTGCCACTAGACTTGCAGCGTCCCGTCCCCCCTCCCCGCCCCCATGCCGTGAGAATCGTACAGACCTGCCCGACGGAGTACAAGCGTGCAGCTAGCCAAAGCGCGTTAAGCAGAAAATGGGAGTGCGCAAATTAAGACCTTGTGTAAATTGATAAGGGGCGATAAAGCAAAATGGTGCAAGGCAGACAGGCATAAAACAAGAGCTAGATATACTAGTCAATCCTCGCTGTGTGTACGTATTTTATTCGCAATGAACATACGTACGTCCCAGTTAGGGGTAGCCATGCTTTGATGCCAACTACTGAATGTTAAGTACACCAACATTGGCAGCAGGTTGTATGACCTCCATTCCGGGTGTTTGTGTTAGCGCTCGTGTAATCACTGTTTTTTGGCGCGTTCGCAAAATCGCGAGAAGTGCTTGGTAGCACATCATGTCCGTCCGTCTAGTGCATGTATCAGCGCTACTCCCAATGGACGGATTTAATTGAAACTTGATACTGCGGACTGTCATGAAAATCTGTCGAGAAATCCAAGTTTGGTTGATATCGGGCAAAAATATGGAGCACTTAACTTGAAAACCTATGTACGTATTATTATAAGCGGCGGCATTAAATCGTCATAAAAGCGCTTTCTTTAATGAAGTGGTATCAGGTCTTCAGTATAGCCGAGGAGGTATAAACGTTACGCGAACGCGCCACAATATTAGGTCACACGTGAATTGCCTAGCTTGCTATTTCTCTTTGCACTCACACAGTGCTTGTTATAGTCGTTGCTGTTTCGTTTCTTGAATTGTAAGTCGCTCCTGTGAGATTTGTGTGTTCATTTGATGGTTGGTGTTCATGCGTGTAACTCTCATAGGATAACTGAGATGCGAAATAGCAGCCGTGTAGGAGTGTTACTGTAAAAAGAACAAAACAACGGTGAGTCATAAAGTGTAAATAACGCTAGATACCATGAACGACAATGTGTGTAACCACCCATAAAACTGCATTAGGTTAGGATGACATTGAGGATGGCGCAACAGCACAGAAATGAATATGTCAGTAAATGAAATATTTCTCGTTACTGTGGACCAGGAGTACCAAAACGCAGCATCGGGAAAACAGAAGTTTCATTGTTCTGGTATGGTTAGGTCATACGTACTCCAACTGAAGGTCAAGAAGCTAGGAAGATATCTGAAAAGAATGAAATGCGATACATTACATTCCTTTTCGTTAATGATTTTTATTATACACTGGTTTGCGGTGACGTACAGACCATAATGCATTAATTCTGCATTCAAGTACTAAATTCATACGGTTAGTAAGATGGTTGGTAACCAAAAATAACTGATTTCTTTGCGAAGTGGGAAGATGTGTTGCAGTGAGAAGGAACACGATGCTAGTGCTAGGGAATTTTATGATGTGCGGTTACCCACACGCCTGGGGAGATGGAATCAGCTGGTCGAACTGGATATCGATTAGCTATAGAAGATAATGGGCCGTGTGATGAGGCTTGAGACGGTTAACAGAGAAAGACGGGAAGGACACGTAGGGATTGTTTGTAACGAACGTCCCGCTATAATACAAAACTGTGTGCGTATTATTTCAAAATCTTGTCAGTATGCTCTCTGAAATCAGGCCAGCGGTGTTGTAGTGTTCCTTGCCCAACAGACGAGCTGCCAAAAGGGCGGTAGCATGTTGACGAGAAGATGAAATGCAGGAGAGCAAAAGAACAAAGTAAATGTTTCTTTTAACTTTTACGTGTCTAGACTGCATTTTATTGGGATATCTATTTTGGTTATGTGGGCCAATATCTAAGTTTAAATTAGGTTGGTTACCTTGATAGGACTAGAACTCTTTCTTATTATTGATAGCTACAAAAATGTATACACCCATTATGTCATGATCAGGGAAGTAAGTAGAAGTTGACTGGACCTGATTGAGGACGATGCGTAATGAAAATGTAAAGAGTAAGTGCCTGTGCGTTGTTAAGCACTACTCTAAGAGGTACGTGTGGGATTAGAGATACAGTTCACTGAATTTTTTACCTCAACACTACATGTAAGTGAGTGGGCAGCTGACTCCCTGGCCACTTTACCCATAGGGAAGAGAGTCCCTAGTGCATGTAGGACTGAAGGTAGGGTAGATCCCAATGCTGGTCTGGGCACTTTGGAGAACAGGAAAGTCTCTTGCCTGTGCTGGGAATCGAAGCATGATTTCTTGGTCTTTTAGCCAATAACTAGTCACAGTACCTGTGTACAAAATAGTTCATAATGGCTACTGATAGAGTATTTTTGTTTAGCAGGAATTCCTGCAGCACCAGGATTCTGGATTTAAAAAAATACAGGGGAACTTTCTTGTGAACTTGTCCACTTATCGGAGAGGTTTGAACTAATATTTTCTACACATACATTTTTGCTTTTATTATATCATAAGATTATTTGCATATATCCATAAAGGATTCGTATCAGGCTTGATTGGTAGATATGTGGATAGACAAGTTTGAGTCTCAGATGTTGGCATGTAGCATGTGGGAGAAGTCAGGGTAGAATATGTGTATTGGAGAATACACTCTAAAATGCAGTACAGCTGTAGGAAGTCAGTGTAGTGAATAGACTGTGGGCTGGATGATATGGGGTTCAGTTTATGGCAGGGGCGAGAAATTTTTTTTCTTTATCTGAACATTCAGACCAGCTCTGGAGCCCATCCAGCAACCTGTCCGATGGGTGCTGGGGGGCTGTTTCACTGGGGGTAAAGCAGCTGGGGGTCATGAAAGTGACCACTCACCCCCCTGTAGTTCCAAGGTCAAGAGTGAATGGAGCTATACCTCTGCTCACCTCGTAGGCTTTTATGGCAGACAGTTTTAGTGTTATCTTTGCCATAGAACATAAAAAAAGAAGCATTGCACTACGTGGTCGGTAAATGATATAAATATGACATGTTTACATCATACAAGAGTACGTGTGTATGAAATAGCAATCTGTATTCAAGGTTTACAGTCAGACATTAATGCTTAGTCAATCAGTAAATCAGATTGTCATTTAAAATAGGAAACTTTGGTGTACTTTATTATGTCCACATAACTAAGCCTAGCAAAAGTTAAACTAATTTTTATATAAGCAATTTATACTGGGAAATAAATTGAAATGGAAGCTAACTATTGGAAGTAGCATTTATGATTTAGTTTACAAACAGCTTCTGATTGAGAGGTTTGTAGTTGTTCATAGAATGTAGTTAATGTTAGTACTGATAGAGGCATGTGAGAATTATATGTCTGCTTGAAGCCATTGTTGAATAAATCTTGTATAGGTAATAGATACATAGTTTTAATATGTAATTTGTGTTTCAGGGATGGTTTGAAGGTCGCATGATGGACCTCCTGTAAAACTGTTTAAAATTATTTTCATCATGAGTGTTGAATCAGCGACATTTTCATCAAATATGGATGCACAGCAGTTACCCATGAATGGTAGCCACATAAGCTTGGATGACTTTAAGATGGACAGCAACTTTGCGTGGTTACTCTGTTCACTTGTTTCAACTATGGCGTGGGTTATTTATATAACTTATTACAACTCAAGAGTGATTGGTTATTTCATAACACGCTTATTGAATCGATTGTTTGTTCGTGAAGGGTACATGCATGTAGGTAAGTTTGAGAAAGATATTTGTATTCTGTACTTAAAGCACTGAATATTGAATTCAGAGCTTATGTTAAGGGTCGGTGAATGTTGGGTGTTTGTTTTGTTTAGTAATTCAGGGGATATTAACTGTTAAAGGCCAAATGGGAAAGTACTGTGCCAGTACATCCCACGAAATTAAATGTCCTCTTAGCACAACAAGGAAAACACTATTCAGCTACATCAGTATATCCTGAAAATTTTCTGCATTTATAAAGACAGGTGTGTTGTTTGCAGGGCTGTGGAGTCAGAACGCAGAACTTCTGACTTCAACTCTGACTCCGATGGCGACTCCTCAATTTTTAAAACTCTGGCTCCGACTTCTTCATAAAATCTCATATGTATTAATAATGATAAACCTATAAGACATTTCATCACCACCACGTGAATCATCAGGCTACTTTTTAGACTTATAACCTATATTTAAGTAAAAGTCTAATGGTTAGTTTAGCTATCAGGGCTCTGAATTTGGAGTATCTAGTTAGGATTTTAAATTGAGGTCGGAGTCGGAGTGGGTACTTTTTTACTGACTCTGACTCCACCTAAAATTCCTTCTGACTCCGAGTCCATGACTCCGACTCTGACTCAACAGCCCTGGTCCTTTGCCATATTTGTGTGCAAAGCTTGTACAGGTATAACACTTCATGTGACAATTCTAGTTAAAATGTCCACTTATGAGAGGTGGTTTTCTCACTAACACCCTTATGATTATCTCTGTAGTCAGAAATTACGCACTGATGTTCCAAGCAGCCATTCTTATTTTATTTTTTCTCGAAGTGGCAAATCTAAACAATTGCACATGCAAAGGCCCTTCTGACCTGTCTTTGTTCTTTATGAAGTCTCTTGTAAAATCGACATGCCTGTTACTCCCATTACTTTATGAAGAATGTTCTACTGAGAAATATCAGTTGAGTAATTATAGTGGTAATATTTACTTATGTGCATGTGGTCTGCTTTTCCAGCTTAGTGCCGCATAGGGTCCCCAGAAATGCAATTTGTGTGATACACCCCAAAACAGAAGCTAGGGCACGACCCCAGTTTGCATTCTGGGTAGTTGAATTTTTTTTCTTTTCTTTTTTTTCTTTTTGTTTTTTGTTTTTTGTTTTTAGCAGAACATGCACAGCACCAAATTCCCTTCCCTTCCAGAGGCCAGTGTCTGTTGTGTCTGGCGTCTTCTTTTTAGTTGGCTGATGAATGTGGCTTGCCTTTCTTGTCTTGTGGTCTGAGGTTGAAGCACCCTTCCTCTCTCTTCTGTTATTTTCCTCAGCATTGTCAGTCTGAGTAGTCGATGTGATAATTTTGAACCACAAGAGGCAGGCAGGATAAAATTGTTGGAAATTGTAAATTCCATAAGGTGGAAAAATGGCTTATTTGTCCATTTTGAGGTGCATCTGCTAATGGAGAAAGAGGTTGTCATGTCAGTTTTGTCCACGTACCCCACGTGTCTATTATACGAATAGTCTGGTACTGTGGCTGGCTTTACAGCTTTTCCATGCTGATCACAGCAGTTGTCCTCTGCTGGTGGAGAATGCATGTGTATCAGCATGTTTACATTTTGTTTGTCTTTCCATGCTGTGGCTGTCAAGTTATCCCTCACCCTTGTCTTTATGTAACACCACTTCAGTTTCATTTTCTGTCCAAAATTCTTCAGCATCCCTTTTCTCTTTGATCTAACAGACCCTCATTTTGTCAGTACATAAATCATCAAATAACTCTGGAGATGAGTTGTCTATGTACAATTTGTGTTCCACATTTTTAGTCCCTGCAGTAAGTGCAGTTACAGTTGTATCAGTAGCTGACATCGAGGGAGTTACACGTTTCTATTTTTTTTGCCTAAGTACACAGTGATATTGTATGTAGGCTTACAACTCTTAGAATCACACAGCTTTTAACTTCTGTCCCAAGTATTTTGTCTTTCTTCTGTATGTATTGTCTGAAAATGACTCTACCTTTGAAGAGGACACAGAATTTCAAATGTTAAATGTTCTGTTCGGCTGTAATATTTAGCATATGTATCATTGAGCTTTTCAGATACACTTTTCATTTTTCACATTTGGTCATAGCTTTCATCTGTCTTGTCACGTTTATTTTTGTTGTCACAAAAATTGAGAGAGCTAAGTATGTGGAAGAATGTGTCTCATTTGATAGTGTTTCCATAAAAGGCCACGTAAAACTGTTCTAAGGCATTTAACATACATTCTGTCACATCATTTGTACATTGTGTAACAGTAATGTTTCAGTGACAGTCTTACATTTTGTAAGAGTGATAAAATTTTGTGTGGAGAGAGCAATTGTTGACACCAAACTGTGTTCTGCATTTTGAAGAACAGTTGTATACACTGTGCATGTAGTGCATGTGTTTTTGTGTCTTATGTTGTGTAGAGTGGGGTAACCTGACCTACTGGCACGTGTTCAAAACTCGGTGCTGTGGTGTTAAATCATGGTGGCCATTCTGTTTTCGCATAGTGTGAAAAGAAAGGTGAAATTTTCCCTGTCAGTGCCATGAAGGCATATAGGGGAACAGAGACACAGCTGTGTACATTCTTAACGTGAGCACTAGATGCACATGAGTTGTCAGCTTCATCCTGCAGCTGCTTTACCTCTGGCAAAATACTCCCCACTACTCATTGCGCAGAAGGCTGGGTGGGTTCCAATGCTGGTGTGGACATCATTCATTCTGTAGTTTGTCTTATGACAGGTCCATAGCCTCTTCTGAAGCAAGAACTCTACCGAATGCGATCTAGTGCTTCCTCTTTCAATTCTCAGTATCTTTTCTTTTCCTTAAGGTTGTCCAGTAGCTGCTTATGCCTTCTTCCTCATCTTCGCGTCATTTCTATCCTTCCCTCTAACTTGCCTTCAATAACATGTTTTAGAAGGCAGTTCCTATGCAAGGGGAGGAACAAAGGCTGAGGGTGTTCGAGAATAGGGTACTGAGGGGGATATTTGGGCCTAAGAGGGACGAGGCGACAGGGGAGTGGAGAAGACTACATAATGAGGAACTCAATGACCTGTACTCATGGCCAAATATTATTCAGGCAATCAAATCGAGAAGAATAAGATGGGTGGAGCATGTAGCACGTATGGGGAAAAGAGAGGTGCATGCAGGATTTTGGTGGGGAGACCTGAGGGAAGGTGACCACTTGGAAGACCCAGGCATAAATGGGAGGGTACTATTAAAATGGATCTTCAAGAAGTGGGATGGGGGGACATGGACTGGATTGAGCTGACTCAGGATAGGGACAGGTGGCGGGCTCTTGTGAATGCAGTATTGAACCTCCGGGTTCCATAAAATGCGGGGAATTTCTTGACTAGCTGAGAAACTGTGAGCTTCTCAAGAAGCTCTCTGCTCCATGGAGTTAGTTAGTTAGTTAGTTAGTTAGTTAGTTAGTTAGTTAGTTAGTTAGTTAGTTAGTTAGTTAGTTAGTTAGTTCTTATGCAAGATGTGACCAATCCAGTTAGTCTTTCTTGTTTGTATTGTTATGTAAGATATTCCTCTCCTCCTTGACTCTGTGTAATATTTTGTTTTTCACATGATCTGTCCAACTGATCTTGTCCATTCTTCTCCAGCACCACATTTCAGAACTTCCCAGGTATTTCTGGTCTGCTTGCTGAAAAGGTGTCTTGCCCTGTTGGGAATTGAACCCCAGACCATTGAGCTTGTAAACATAGTCATTGTATGACTACACTACCCCAGCTCATATTTGATCCTTTTATGCCAGATGGCTGCTGAATGTGTTCTTTTTTATATCTGATATCCCATAATATATAGAAAATTAAAATAAGTTGAATTAAATGAAAGTAATGGAGTGAAATGTTGCCTGTCACTGAATTCAGATTTGTATGTGAACTTTAGTGGTTATGTTTAAACCTGAAAAAAATTGTGTACACTTCACTGGTTGGTGGCCAATATTGGCTACATCAAAACACTGTGAACGTAAAATGCGTGTTTGGTTATCGTCTTGTACCATGAAATATGGGCTATATTAAGGTAACATACTTCAAATTGGAGTGTTGTAATCTTATGTAATTATGAATGTTAGCTGTGTTGGCTCTGAGGTCCTCGCAGTGGAGTTGATGAGGGTTTGAGTCTTCTAGGATGTGACTCTGTGTTGGATGAGCAATTCTCATATTTGAAGGGCTGTAGTGCTGTGATGTTTAGGGTCAACCATTCCACTCTTTTGTGACTGCATCACCCATAAGATGAAGCCACCACAATCTTGAGGAGTGTGGGTATCTACTGACCTGGTGACACTGTGTAACGTTCCAGAAGACTTGAACTTTGATTAACCATCTTGTGTTGTGTCTTCTATATGTAACATCAGCACCTTGTTTAGGGTGCTGCTGGGTTGGGTAGTTTGCAGTCCAAATATGTTCTGCTGTAATATATACAGCTTGTGCTAAAAGTTGCTTTACTGAGATAGTGAAGTTCTGGATTATGGTTGTTTTCAGTGTAGTTTTTATTTGCAACAGGTGGCAGCACTGTGGTTGCACTAGCTCTTATTTTACAAAACCACTCTTTTGTCATCAGTGTGTGTATGCAGTTTGCATTTTCAAAGATTTGTATTTTTTTGGTGTGTGAGTACAGCTTGGGCGAAGAAGGTTCTAGGGCACTCTGTATAATTAATGTGTGTGGTACTGAGTCACACTGCCTATCCAGTTGAACAACCTTACCTGTCATGACAATTCGTAAGAATTGGTGTCGGGAAAATGCTTGTAAGGTGGTGTAACTGAAAGGTTGTGTAAGAGTGAAGGGAGCAAAAGCTTTAACTATTGTTTTGTAGCTGTTAATGGCAGTTTTTGTTTATTGCAGGTTCTTTAACCTGCAATGTGCTGTCTGGGAAGATAATGTTTCGAGATGTAGTGTATATCTCCCATGATTATACAGTTAGAGTGCAAGATGGCTGGCTGATCTTCCGATGGTGGAGAGCTTACGTGCCAAAGGATGTATCTGAAGGTAAGCCTGGCAATTTGTATAGTACAAGGGAAGGTATAGAATATAGGGACAAAGGCTTCAGATTTTAACCATTCAGGTGGTCAGATGAGTGGAACCCATGTGACAAATACAGAGTTTTGCAGAATTACTATAAAGTAGAAGTGTACTTTTTGGATCTGAAAATGAAATGAAATTTTTTAAAAATATAACAAACTTTTGTAAAATAAAATATTTACTCAAATTTTTGAAAAAAAAAGTGTTATTTATGATTTACACTGAAAATAAACACAGTGCTGATTATGGACAAAGATGCAGAGGAAAATGAAAAATGCAATGGAAAATTATAAAAATTATACTTACATTTTTCATTATAAAGAAAATGAGCTTTCAGAACTCCTGAGAGTCGCCTGCGGAACCCTGGGGTTTGCATGCTGTCTAGTTCATTCCTCATAGATTTAACCTGCAGTGGTAGGTTAAACATTAGTTGCATAGCCAGTCTTGAATTTAATATGTTGTGCCCTAGTCACTTACCTACAATCCTGGTAGGAGTCCATAGGTTCATCACCATGAGTGCCAGCTTCTGCCACTGCATATGATTTGTGGTCACTTCAGCCTAGTTCAGATCATAATTTAGACCATATTAATGCTGTCTTACTATTTCCTAGAACTTTCTGTACAAGAATTCACTATACATATCTTGTCTCTCCTGTCTGTCCTGTACTTGCAGTCCTGTTGATCTAACTACCCTAACAGCTGTGTCAATCACAAAGTTCTTTTATGTGTAATATCTTCCATTCTCCACTTCGTAAGTTCTTATCCTTGCAGACTAATGGACTGACTGACTGACTGACTGACTGACTGACAGATGCCGTGGATCAGAGTTATTCTTGTGAGACTGGTAATTCCTTATCTTGCAATTCTTCTCCACCTGTGGAAATCATAGGTTCATTATTGTGTTCACTGAACTCTGTAATGAATCACATGAATCCAATTGCCATCTTCAAACCCAGTTTCTGTAAGGTATATTTTAGTGTTATTCTCCCATCTACACTTGGTCTCCCAAGGTGTTTTTTCCTTCAGGTTTTGTGAGTGGGATGGTGTATGCAGTTCTTGTTTTTGTCGTGCATTGCTTGCCCATTTAGTCCCCTCGATAATATTTGGTAAGCAGTACAAGTTTTGATGGTCCTCATTGTATGTGTATCCATTGTTTTCTTTAACTGTTTGTCTCTTAAGTGCAAGTTTTATCTCTTGTTCCAATCCATTCTCAGTCTGTGATCTTACCTTAGCATATAATACTTTTTAGACCCATGCAAAATATCAGGTAAAAGTATAATTTGTGCATTTTAATATGTTTGTGTTTGAATATGAGACAGGCAAATCAAAGATTTTGAATTGAACCGTATCAGTAATTCCCTGCTTCTCCTTTATTTATTCATGAACATAACTTCGTAAATTTATGATAGCGAAGATGTTGCACAATTAGTTGGCCAACCTTACAAGTGTTCTATGACAGTGTTTTACCAATGCTGAGCCACAGTGCCACAAGTTGGCCAACCTTACAAGTGTTCTATGACGGTGTTGTACCAATGCTGAGCCACAGTGCCACAAGTTGGCCAACCTTACAAGTGTTCTATGACAGTGTTGTACCAATGCTGAGTCACAGTGTCACAAGACAGCAGGTGTACTGCATACTTTTCATACAAATGGTATAAATGTTAACACATTAATGTTAAAGGCCATGTTGAATCAAATTCCTGAATCTTAAATGAATATAATTGGTACATTTTTTACCTTCTGTATTTCTGTGGTGACTTCCAACCACTGTCCTGCCATTTTCACTAATGCTTATGTATAATTTTTGATGTCAGTGGGTTGTAAGTTTAAGGTGACACCTTTATATTTGAAATATATCTCCCACCAAGTCAGTCGGGATCCACTGACTCTGTTTTTATCTACCATGCAACAAAACTTGAAAGATGACAATGTTTCATGTATCAACAGCAAATCATTCTATTGCCCTGTGACTTTGTTTTGATATTCTGTTGTACACAGCTTCCAGTCATGCTTTGTTGTGCTGTCTTAAGCATTGTTGCTAATATATGTACAGCTTGGTTTGGTTGGGACTGTGTTACCAAGTCTTTCTGTTTGAATTGCACTTTCCCATTGCTAGTATCAATATGAAGCAGCTAGCTGTGGCAGTACTGGAACATGTCTGGCCTGTGCATTAATTCATTTTTCCTACAGCTGTGCTCATTACTGGCTGGAAAACTATGAAAAGCAGTGGTTAGCTATTTGTAATGTGATCACTGACTGTCTGTTGTACATCAGTTTGAATCACTGTAAGGCATCTTTCACTGCGTAGCATTAGGGCTGAAAGTGACAGTAATAGGTCATCCCCAGCAATATAGTGGTAATTATGTGTCTTCTGATTTTTTCTGATGTGGTGATGCAGTGTGTCCAATTCCTGAGAGTGTGTGGAGAAAAACTTTTGTAAAAATGTGATGATTCCAAGGAAGCTGAAGTGAGGTTCTGCAACAAAGCACCTTTCTCTGGTGTGCAAGAATATATTGCATTTGCATTGTCTGAAAGGAAGAGCAGGCAAACTTTATGATTTTTGTTAGCACGAACTGTAGAATGAGTCCAGGGAACTAGTCACCTACACTTGGTGTCTTATTTTACAGATTTGTCACATTCAGATACAAGATTGTCTGTAATGCTGAATGGATTTGAACTGCATGTGTACAATCGATGTGACATGTATGGTAACCTTGAAAAATTGTTTGGTTTGGAGCCTCAGATGTTTGCACATGAGGAAGACCCCTCTGCAAGTGCTTCTGGAGGAGTGGATAGTAAGAAAGCTTTTGTTAGATGTGTTTTTATTGTAGGAAGCAGGGAAGAAGTGAATCTTACATAATACACAATGCCATTGTGTCTTTTTTAGTTGTCTAACATGGTCCATCCCACTGTGCCCACAGTCATATTTGATTGTACATGCACAGCAGGATGGACCATGTTAAATTTATTGACAGAAGCCAAGCTTTTACCATCAACAAATATGGGAACCTGAAGTGCAAGGTTTTAAAGTGTAACGTTAGTATATATTTAATAAACAGCGTAGTTTATTTTTAGTCGTGCTTTACAGAGGAAATGAACACTGAAGCTTCATGTGTTAAGGGATGGAGGCACGTTATTCATCCATAACTTCAGTAGCTGTTTACAGATCATCATGATATAACATCCCAGTAGACTGAGTTTTCAACAATGCTGTGAGAATCTGAAGTTTGAAGTGTGAACACTCCTTATGTGAAGGTCATGTTTATTTGTCTGGAACGTGGCATGATAACGTAAAAATATGGGCAGGTTTTTTGTGCATTTGTATAACTGTGAAAAGCACTTGTTAGCTTCATCATGTCTGTCTGTCTGTCTGGCTGGCTGTCCGTCCGTCCGTCTGTCCATACGTATTGGTGTGGCTCCCACTGAACGGATTCTCGTGAAATTAAATATTGGGGACTTTTATGGAAGTATGAAAAACTCCAAATCTGGTTAAAGTCATGCAAGAATATTGGATGTTTTACATGCAATCCAAAGTATGTTTTATTGATGCCAGTGATATAAATCTGCCACAAAAGCTTTTTTGTGCAACATGTAATGTTTTTATATTGTTGATGGTGACATGTAACTCAGCAATACACACAAAACACATTATTGCTTTTCCATTGCAACAGTAGTTACATGACTGTGCCACAATGTTATGTTAGGTGTAGTGCCTGTTGTTTTTTTTAAAATGCTGTGTGGGAGATTTGCACAAAAATTTGCCAGTTCTGACTTTCAGTCATATTGATTTGTAATAAAGTTCAGAATCCGTAGGGCTATAAGTGGACTTCCTATGTATGGTGAGCTTCTAATGAAATTTTGGAGGTGGTTCGTATGATAGATTATTGCATAGTGTTAAGTTAGCCATTTAATTGCCAATTACAAAGCCCCTTTCCCTTAAGGACATAACTGCACTTTGATCGTGTATCCCTGAACAACGAAGATGAGAACAAAAACAACAGCAATATGTAGAACCGACTGTTTTATTGTTTGTAGCACAAGGGGATGAATCACCTGAAGAACAATTTCTATTAGGAATTTATGTTAAAAGTTGTTGGATTAAATAGTTTTTGATTCTGTTAGTTTACTGTAACTACTGCATTTTGTGAGACTGAACTAAGTGTTTTTCCAATTTTTTAAAGTAGCTTATTATAAAAAATTTGGTTATTACTCCAAATAATTTCCTTATTAAAATGAGTAACCTTTATTTAAAATGTTTCTCAGTATGATGTACATTTAATAAACTGCTAGGTGAAATTAGTGTATCAATCAACATACGCACTTAATAAAATGCAGTTCATGACAGGAAGGCCTAATAAAGTCCCACATGTTTTGGCACACACCACGCCGCCTGACATGACACACTTCATGTATTCCATTTGGAGAAGACCTCTTTGGATCACATATGATAGAGACATGTTTGTATACATCCTCCATGCAGAATATAAATAATTATAAACTTATACCTGGAATGGCTCACTTTTCATATCACAACATTGTGATTTTATGCTTAACAGCTTTATGTATTTTAGAAATTTAATATTTGAATCATTCCAGTAAGGGCAGTACAATGCCCAGATCAGCATGTTGGGCATGTACTGCTTTTTCCAGATAACGCCCTGATGATGGCACCCCATGCTGAAACATGTGGGAGTTTAGTACTTGTCATGAATTTTATTTTATTAAGTGCATATAGTGCATTAAGTGCATATTAATTGTAAGAACATGTACGGTATGAATGGCATAAAATTTACTAGGTGAAAATTTTTATTCCTGTTTGCAGAGTTTAGAAATTTGTTCACAAATTTTGCAATATATTACTTTTGGATAGCTTTGTCAGAAACAGAGTTTCATCTCCAAATTGGAATATGCCTGTATAATCCTGTTTTGCATATCTTTATATTAGGTGCCGTACCGTTGTATTGTGTGTCAGTATTTTAGGAAAGGCATGATAACATAAGTTGTATTTTGAAGTTGTATTTTTGATGGCATGTTTTCCACGTAACACAATTCTAGTTGGGCTGGCCATCAAGTAGTGGATGTGTGCTGGTGGTTTCAGGTGATCAGGATAATGCTGGAACAAGAATTGCAGTGCCGCCTAATTCGAGAAGACATCCACAGACATCAGCGCTATCTCAGGGACACAGCTGGAGGGACTTAATTCCTGTCATCAAGGTGGATATGTCTTCGGTAAGAGGCTTCTAGTCAAGTTTTCTGCTCTCTGATAAGGGCAAGTAAAAAATGTGTGGGTAGGTGTAATGTGTGAAGAAGCTTGAGTCCTTGGTTGTATATTCCCTTAACACTTCGAGAATATCCAGCCAGTCTAATCTAAAATAAGATAATCATTTACATTTTCGTGACGTTCCATAAAGTTGTCTTCCTCTTTTAAAGAGAGAAAATATGCATAAGTGCATAGGTCAACTGCAAAATACGTTGAAACCTGTATTCATCGTTACCCTGTGCGCTGTTTTCCTGCAAGTATTGTTCATTTCTTCTGGTCCCAATAAATCATTCACATGAAAAATGTATAATTATATTGGATCCCACGTTTCTTGAGGTGTTGTTTTACCACGTCAGTTGTTCAGAATTCTTGGTCCTGATCCACAGTGTTCCAGGAATGATTGTTGCTGAAGAAAGTAATGAAAGTAATGTGATTTTTTGGAATGTACGGGCACGGTAAGCTGCCTGTACTGGTAACTGCTATTTGCTTTTGAAATTCCACCATGCGTGAGCCTCTGAGTTCGGGGGAGTGGGTGTTTGATGATGGGGAAGCTTCATTTGTAAGGTGGCAAACCTGTGAACTCTTCTGCAGTTGTTGGTAACAGTATTTTGCATCATGCTTGCAGAGTTTAGCAGTTAACATTTGTCTGATTTAGTCCTGTTATTCCTCTTATTATTCCATTATTTGTCATTCATGCTGAGTGTGGTGGGAAAATCATGGAAACCAAGTTGTTTTAAAAGCATAGAAAAACCTCCTGTGAAATACTGTGCAAAGAAAAATGTGTGGATGACCACAGTCCTTTTCATGAAGTTTCTAAGGGCACTGTGTGCCTCCATGAGTGTGCAAGGTAGAAACATTTTGTTGTGTACAGACATCTGTGTCACATATCTGCAATGGACATCATTTTGAAGGAACGTAAAAGTGTGTGTGTGTTACCCATCAAAGTATACAGAAGTGTTATAACCTCTTGATTTGGGTGTCATAAGGGTGTGTTACAAGCTCTTGATTTGGACATCATAAAATGTTTCAAGCAGTTTGAGAGGAAGCACATGGTACTAGAAGCAGTGTGCCTGATTGACTGTGGAAAGGACATGGAAATGGACATCGATGTTTTGCAAGCAGTACATTTGACAGTAGAGACTTGGTGAAAAGTCACGTTGTTGACGGTTTTAGTTGTTATCCTTGTGGCCGTGAATGTGAACCTAACGGATAAGGTGACTGAGACTCGGACTGCAGTATTGACAAAGAGAATGATGCCTTGGATGACATCAGGATTTGGCTAGGCACTGGTGGTGTCAGCTTCCTTTGCTGTATGTCTGTAGATGATGTGCTTGGCACATGTGGCATTTTGAGTATCAGTGAGTTATGTGATGATCGTGATGGTGGCAGGATTGGTGAGGAGGAAGAGGGAGATAAATGTGACCCTGAACCAGTGCCAAGTTCCAGAAAATTAAGTCATCATTTTCCATACACAGTATTAGCCATCCTGATGAACAGAACTTTTTGAACTTGGATTTGGCATTTGCATCTGAAGAATAGGGTTTAACTAAAGAGTTCTGAATTACACATTTATTTAAAAAAAGAGTGATTTCCACTCAGGTAATGATGTAGTCCTTTATTTGTTTATTGTTGTTGTAGGCCAAAATTCGTATTCGAAGTTTTACTTTGTTGTTTTATCATGTTTCTTATGTGTAACACTTTCCCCTGTTATGGGACAGTTTGGGTTCAGCTCCTGAGCACAGTCATGGTAGACATCCTACACTCTTTCAGCAAGATAATTAGAACGTCTAGTGTAGGAAGACACAGCTGCGAGAGAAAGGTCAGACCTGCAGCTATGGACTGTGTGGAGGGCATAGTCAAGGGCAAAAAATTAAGGGGCTTGCTGGCTTACGTCATTTGTCAACTTTGTAAAAGTTGAGGAAGTAGAAGCTTCATTGAGAAACATTATGCTTGACAGTTCTGCACCCATTAATTCTCAATGGGGAAGTTACCAGTTGCTGCTCCCTGAATAGAATGTTAATTGCGAAGATGGGGTGTCTGAAGTTAACTCGGAGACTTCGAGTGTGGGGTTATTTGACCAATTAGGTTACAGGAATTTAAAATTTTTGAATTCAGCGTGTGAGATTTTTCCAAATTTTTGTGTTGGTCAATAGGATTACTTTCGAGGTTAGAAGAGAGGAGTAATTTTGCTGAGAGTTGCCGAGATGTGTGTGAAAAAAGAAGACACACTCTGTTGCAGCATGTGGAGGAGTTTGGATGCAAATGGTTTGTGCTGTATGATTTTTGAACATTTTACAACTAAATTATAACTATAAAGTATTGTTATGTGAAATAGTGTGGGCATGTGATACTGGGGAGAGATTGGGTGAATGCTAGCATGTAATTTGTCACTCACTTGTAACTAACGCAGAGTGAGAAGTGTATTGCATCTGAACCTTAGAACAGAATATGGAAAGGCGGGCGCCCTAATGACCCATGTACTTTGACCGTTGCCCACCTTTTGTGCAGGCCATACTCTCATTCATTCAGCAGTCCCGCACCGTCACCTTTATCACCTAGTCTGTAAATTCCAGTGTAGCCATGACAGCTAGAGTTAGTTTCATTTTAAATGCCCATGTCTGCACCTGTGTGGGACAGTTTTCCATCTCTACCTGTTTGGGTGATCAAGGTTCATGGAATAGAACATCCAGAAAGTGAACAGTTATTAAGAATTTTCTTATGAAATGGGGAATGTAGACTGTGAAAGTGATTATTTAAGCTGTTTGATTGGTTGTGGTGATTGTGTTGGTGTGACTGTGGCTGAGTATGTATGTGACTTGTTAGTGTAATTCATGTTTCAGGGTCGGGTTGTCTTTGGTAACCGTCTTGTGCCAACAACGCTTTCTGTCAATGTCGAGGAAGCTCATTTTGTGTACTCAACCAAACCAGCTGCGTCGAGACTTGATCATTTTATGCACTTTACCAAATGCAAAGCGGAGAATTTCAAAGTAATTCTGGCCCCCAGCCCGAAGTATACAGGGATGGTAGATGACCCTCCGAGGTATATGGGTGAAGGATTTGTGATTCTGTCTTCAAATAACATAGAGCTGTACTACTACATGGATGAGGCAGGTGTGGTGCCAGCAGAACCAGAGATGTTACAGCTTGCAAATGGAGATATTGTGGAGTCAGCCCCTCCCATATGGGGGATTGATATAAAGGTAGGTTTGAATATTTAGGTCAGATTTTAAAAGCTTATGTACAAAGGATAATCAGTAAGACCACATAGGGCATAAAAATTAAGTGTGAAGTCATTTGTTAAAGGTAGCGTATTTATTTCACTGCATTATCCTGATTTGTCACTGTAATCACCAAAGCACATTGATGCATTTTCCCTGTCTTAGCATGACTTTAAGAATTCCATTTTAATAGAAATCAGGCTCTTGCATTTGAAGCCATTTACAAATGGCATTTGCCACTTCCTCATATTGTGGAATGAGTCAAGGTGGGAGAAGTTCAAGAATGTGCTTATTGAACAGTCTTTGTAAAAACTGTATCACATATAACGTAGCACTTTGTGGTGAAATGCCAGCGAAAAGATGTCAGTCTTCACATTGCCATTTAATTGTGGCAGGTTATAATAAAGTTGTATCCTGATGTGTTGCAAAGCTGTAGTTGTATCTGGTAGCTGTTCATCCATTAGGAGGTATGGCAGCCCTCAGTCCTTCACATTCCTGTGGCAGGCAGAGACTAAGGGATGTTGATAAGATCACAAAGCCAGACATTGGCTACACACACCAAAATGCATAGCATAATTAACCCTTTAAAGATGAAGCGTATCTGTTTTATACAAGGACTCAGTGCGTACCGCGCTGTGAACACTCTCCACTTTGGTTATAAAGACCAGTCACTTAATGTTTTATAAGGCAAAAGTTGCTGTTTGTTCTGAGATCTGTACAAAACACATAAACACAGTGTGGGCACCACGTAGAATTTTTTAATGTTAAACCTGGTGGTATGTAAAGTTACCGCTAGGCTTTAAAAGGTTAATAGTAGAGTACTGTAAAATGGGAGATTGTTTTTGAACATTACAGTCTTCTGGTATTTGACGTAGAATTGTACTTAAGTACCAACACTTCTGAGTAGCTTTCAGTTTCCATCTTTCTCTAGCCCCATCGTGACTGCCCTGAGGATGGACGCAGGAAGATTGTTGGAAGCATAGGTAAATGTGTACCAATACACATGGCACCATATTCCCTAAAACTGGAATCTTCAGGAGCAGTGTTGTGATAACCTTGAATTTTGCGAGGTTATGTTTGTGTTTATACATGGCATTAGGTAGAACATGCTTTGTATTTGGAAGTACATTATACTGAAATGTCATGTGCACAGTTTTATTGTATTATGACTGAAATGAGACTAATAAATTTATCTCTTGATTTTCAAACTTATTTTTGTATTATATACATAATTGTGAATTGTTGCAGTGTGGAAAAGGAACAGATTTTAGCTATGGACCATGGGCAGATCGACAGCGTGATCACCTTTTCAAGTTCTTCTTTCCTAATGACTGCCAGTCATTAAAGGTAATGTAGTGAAACGTAATTTGCTATAATTTTAATGACGTTATGATGTTACATTAATCAAGTCAGTTGCTGTGATTAGAGTCAGCTTTGAGTGAATCTTCAGGCTTCTAGTATCTCTGTTTGACACACAAACACATTGAAAGCTGTATACGTAATGAATGGAAGAAACGCTACATACTTGCACTGTGTTGCAGCTGCTAATAGTGAAGTGAAAAAATAACAGCACCAGGTGAGGAGCCCAGTAACATGGCTGTCCCTAGTTTGTTTTCCTGCAAGTATAATTCATTTCTTCTGGTCCCAAAAATTAACCCATATTAACAGTGTATAATTAAATCATATGTATTGTTCCTTGAAGCATTGTTTTCATGTGTCAGGCACTCATAATTCTTGGTCCTGACACAAAATATGCACAGAATGATCATTTCTGAGGGAAAGGAAGTGAATGCAACATGATGATTTTGGAACATACAGTTGGAGTTAGTTGCTTCTACTGGTAAATGCCCGTAACTTACTAGCTTACAAAGCACTATGCCATGCATTGGCCAAGTGTTGAGAGGGGGCAGGGGTTGGGGGTGATGGTAAGGCTTAGTTGTTAGCTGGCAAACCTGTGAACTGTTTTCTGCAGTTGTTATTGTTGTATTATTTTGCATCATCGTGTTTGCTTCCCCATGAGTACAACAATTAAAAAGTTGTGAGGTTTTATGTTGGTATTCCTGTTATTTGTTATTCATGTCTATTATGGTTGGAAAATCATTGAAGCCATGTTGTTTTAAAAATGTGAAATACTATGCAAACTAAATAGCGTTCATATCAACCATATTCATGGAGTTTGAGTACTGGATGCCTCTGTTGGTGTGCAAGGCAGAAACACCTAGTTTGTGCACAACTGTGCTCTTCACATGCAAGATAAGGAATTCCTACAAAACATAAAATATGTGTATTATCCACCAAACTGCACAAGCATGATGCCTTCTCTGAGAACTGGCTGTGGCTGGATGCTGAATGGGATGTGAACTTCAGTTCTGACACCTCTGTCAAGAATGAGATTGCCACGTGTGGCAGTTTCAGCTTAGGCGAATTGTGTCGTGATTGTGAGGGTGGCAAAGGAGGAGGAAGATGGAGACAAACGTGAGTTGAACCACTGACAAGTTTTGCCAAAGCCGACTCAAGTGATGGAGCTGTTATATCTCTCTTCGAAGCTCACAGCATTGGCAGGCACTTCGAAGCTCACAGCATTGGCAGGCACTTCGAAGCTCATAGCATTGGCAGGCACTTCGAAGCTCACAGCATTGGCAGGCACTTCAAAGCTCACAGCATTGGCAGGCACTTCGAAGCTCACAGCATTGGCAGGCAGGATGAACAGACTGACAGTTTGTCATCTGAATGTAACGAACTGAGCTCAACAGTTACTAATTACAGATTTCTTCAGAAAAAGAGTTATTTTCATGTGGGTATAAATGAACTTTTTATTTATTTACTGTTTTCGTAGGCCTAAGTGAAAAATGTGAAACTTTTATTCTTTTGCTTGTGTTTCTGACGCATTTAATACTTTTTATGCAACTGATATTTTCCTGCATTTATTATTTGTTCTCTGCAGTCCATACAAAAATGATGTTCTAAGGTTTCACTGTAATCAGTGGGATGTTAGAGGAGGTAGAGGATGGGTGGAAGGATGGTGTAGCCAACGACCAAGCGTGCATGTACATGATATTGTAATGCACAGATGATATGTCATGTCTTAGTGGTAGAAGAATTTTCTTCTGTAATGATGACGGAAGTAGTAGATTTAGAGTTTAGAGGTGTTTGTAGCAGTTCTGAAAATCATGGGTAGTGTTTGTTTGAGCTTTACACGTTTATGAAGTGTAATGTGATATAAGTTTTTTAGTTGTTGAATTGAGTCTTCTGATTACCTAAGGCCAAACTGTAGTGAGGAGCACGTACTCATTCTGTTGTGTTATGCTTTGGTGCTGAGATTACTGAATTGATACAGCATGGATTGTGTCGTGTAATCTGTTATAATGCTTTCCTTTCAGGTCACCAAAGCTCCACAGCCAGGTGAGAAACGAACGGCTACTTCATTTGACATTCGTTTGAGTACTCTGAATGAGGCCACTGTAGATGTTTTGTTCTCCAAAAATAAAGTAAGTGCATTCTTTTGTTGAATATTCTGATTAATATAGATTGGCTATGACTTTAGAATACTTTAAAATAGGTATTAATGTGACTTTATTGGCTGGGGGTGTTTGAGACTAGGGTGCTGAGGAAGATATTTGGGCCTGAGAGGGCAAGGTAACAGGGCAGTGGAGAAGACAGCACAGTGAGCAGCTTTATGATCTGTGTTCCTCACCAAATATTGTTTGATGGTGAAGTCAGGAAGAATGAGTTTGGTGGGGCACGTGGTGCATGTGGGTGGAGGTGATATATGCGTACAGGGTTTTGGTGGTGAAACCTGACGGAAATAGACCACTTGGAAGACGTAGGCATGGATGGAAGGATAATATTAAAATGGATCATAAACAAGTAGGATGGGGGGGGGATATGTGGACTGGATTCATCTGTCTTGGAATATAGCAGGCTCTTGTGAACACAGTAATGAACCTTTGGTTTGCATAGAATGTGGGGAATTTCTTGACTAGCTTATGAACAGTTAGCTTCTCAAAAAGGAATCTACTCTGTGGAGTGAGTCAGTCGGTCAGTCAGTCAGTCAGTCAGTTTTAAGATAGTGTCGATGTGTGAGCTGGCTGAGTAAATTAGGAAAACATTAGTGGAGATAGCTTTGTCGCATAAGAGCAAAAGGGTTAAAAACTTACAGAGTTCGGATGTTGAAGATGCTGCCATGCTGCCTGTTGTTAGTGAAAACAGTGTTACTCTGACTCTGGGCAGCATGCTTTGAATCTGTAGTCACTAAAATTTGGCAGCATTGAAGCGAGACATTGTTTGGTGCAAAGTAAACCAGAACTACCTCTACTGCTAGTTCTTCTGCTGTAAGGTTGTGTCCATATTACATGGGCCAACTATCATAACATTCCTTGCATCTCCAAAGTCATGAGTGGCCTAAATTTCTATGTTGATGTCAATAGGATGACAGACTAGATGAGTGGTGATTTAGGTTTGTTTTGGATTGATGATGCCCTGCACAGAGTTATTATAGTTTTCTTTCATCATAGTCCATAATTTTGACATATGAACAACACAACTGTGGCATAATGTATGGGGCATTGTCATAGGCATTGAGAGAATCTAATGCTGCACTGGGCGTTCTCCAAGAACATAGCCTTGCTCTGTGGACCTACGAATCCTATACTCCAATGCCAATGCATCTATGTTGGTAGTTCCCAGTACGAGTTCTAATCATGCCGAGCATAGCTTAACTGCAAGCAGATGTCAGACTGCTGTTACCATCCACATTACTGTCACATCTGTCACTGGTGTGGCCTGGAAAAAAATGGCCATTCTTGGAAAACTTGACTCCCATTGTCTTGGGACAATCCTCTCCCTGTTCCTGCATTTCATAGCTGTGGTTGGCCAGATTCCCTAAACTGCCTTGTATAACCAACATTCTCCTGTATCACCACTTTATCCACTTGAACCAATTCAAGCGCCCTGTAGATAGAGGCAAGTATGTTCCTCTGAAGTGTCCAGATGCCTGCAACAAGACTGTCATTTGATCAAAGATTGCCTTGGAAAAGTGAAACTTAAGCCCTCGAGTACTTAACTTTGTTTTCAGGAAACAAATGCTTTGTTTTCAGGAAACAAATGCTGTCCATGTCAATGTTGGACCTGGTTCATACTTGGAGGTAACATTGCCATGGGTTGTGGGTCATGATGGTTACATTACCAAGATCACTGGCCAGTTGTTGCACCTAGAAGCAACTACTAGCTTGCAGTATCGATCCTTAGTAGAAAGTGAGACGCTGGAGTTCACTGTCAAGTGTCACTATCCCATCAAGTGGAATGATCACCAGGAGTGGATTCTGAATCTGACAGGATGCAAAGCCACAGTTAATCTCATATATGCCCATAAATGGTTCTTCCAAGGTATGTTGTCAGTAAGTGACGTAGGTTAATCTTGAATGTTAGGTGGCATGCTGAGCAGCATGACATAGAACTACACACTTGTCTTGTATTCAGGAATTAGATGGTGTAGTCGCTCCTGTTTCAGGTTTCGATTCTAGGCACAGACTGCGTTTACCTGAGTGTAAGACAGAGCCACATATAAGATGACTCTCACCTTCACAACCCAGTTTCCAGGAAAATACCCATACTGACAACATTCAAATTTGTGTGTTATTATATGGCAGCACAGCAGTTTTTAAATGAACTGTGAAGAAAATTCTCATCTTCTATTCTGATAAATATGATGTCATGTAGGAAGCTGCATACGTTAATGCCATATTGTTTCTGTCAAAGATTGGTCTTCACAGAGTCACTGTGTATCTCTGTGTCTGGTCTCTTTTGTGAGAAAACAGTGTTGAGAGATGGAACTTGAAACATACATTTTCCACTCTTGAAACGGGCATGCAGTAACAACAAAAAAATTGACAGCTGTGTGTGGAAGTGTATTGTGACTTCTGATTTTGGTTTTTTTGGGTATAGACAGTAAGAATAGAATAGAACAGAACAGACTAGAGTAGAATAGAATAGACTAGACTAGAATAGAATAGAATAGAATAGATAATGGGTTTGAGCCTGTTTGGTCCTGCTGTACGTAGGTTTTTGACAGGCCCTTTGTGCTCCTTAAACTGAAATCTGCGTCATAGGAGCCATTTTCCTTTAATGCAGTTCTGGATTGCAAGAGCATAGACAGTAAGTCTCTTAAGACTGTGTACCTCAGTGTCTGTGATTTCCATCTTTCATGACTGCCCATTTTAATACCACTGTTTTGACCTTTTATGATTGGTTCTGATGAATTGGGCTGAGATGACATGGGTGGTGAGTTGGCTGCTGCCTCTGTGCTGTTATTGCACAGATCACTCTCACAGCTCGGTAAAGCTCTGTCTTTGAGTAAGTGAGCTTGAATGCTTATGCACTCTGTAACTGGTGTAGAACTGTTGTTTTGGATTATTATTAAAATAAACTTTAATGATTTTTTGATATGTGAGGTTATTTGATATTTTTATTTGTAGCCAGTTCTTGCAACCAAATGGTCAGTGTACATTGAACATGGATTGTAATGTTTTTGAGTTTAATGCTTATGATGGCTTGTGTGGGGAAATAATCAGTTTGTTCCAAGAACTGTACAGGACAGAAGTGCACTCTGTGGGCGGATAACATAGTTTTTAGGCACGTTCACAAAATTGTGAAAAGCGACTATTAGCTTCCTCATGTCTGTCTGTCTGTCTGTCTGTCTGTCTGTCTGTCTGTCTGTCTGTCTGTCTGTCTGTCTGTCCATCCATCTGTCCATCTGCATGGAACAACTGGGCTCCCAGTGGATGGAATTTTATGAAGTTTGGTGCTTCAGTATATTTTGAAAATCTGCCAAGAGAATTCAAGTTTCATTAAAATCTGTCAAGAATAATGGGTACTCTACATGAATACCTGTGTACATTTATCATAATATCTTGCTGAATTCTTCTTAAAATGAGAAATATTTCAGGTAAAAGTTGTTGAGGAAATCAAAACACATTTTATGTTCAGTAACATTTTTATGAAAATCGTGCCATTATGAGATAATGTGGAAAAATATGGTAGAGCCAGACAGGCCACAGATGACAATATAATATGGTGCGTACGCTCTGCATGCTGGGTAACTAAGGCTACTGACACACACTCAGAATGTGTAATACTTATTGCTATTGTATGGCAATAGTGGTTAGGCGAACACGCCCCAATGTTTTGTTATACATTCATTGCCTATCTTGTTGAATGTAACCGTGGCGATACATACAGTAATCACTAGGCATCAGAGCAGTAATAAAGTTAGAAGCAGTTTGTTTGTTGATACTTCAGAAGCATGTGTGTTATACCACTCACTGGGAGTTGCTGGTCAAGAAGTCATACAGAGGACCTGAAGGAGACAAAAGACTGTCACAATAGTTGACCTGTCTGGTTGATATTGAACTGGAGAGCTACTGTATGTGAAGCAGGATTTTAAATGCTGGACTTTGATGTCAGTTTTAATCGTTTTCCCCTGAATTAATGTGAACTGCTACTTATTTGGCACTGCAATTTATTTTACGTGTTTTCATTGTTTACCTTTCGGTATGGGATTTTTAAAAAATTATTTATAGCCAGACTGAAGCAGAACTATTGAGACCAAATGTCTTTTAGCTACCAGCAGATCCCAGAAGCTGTCAGAAATGTTACAAGACAAGTAATGTATGTATAACCTCATGGCATGTTCAGGTAGCCCATGTCAAGCAACCATTGTTTCCATGGAAATGCAACAGTGAATTCTGTGCATTGTTGAGCTACATATATCGCTGTCAACAATAAAAAATATTGAAAGTTGCCGTGTAGTATGACAGTGCATTCCATTTTTATTGTTGAGTCACGTCACTGTCAACAATATCAAGCTGTTGAGTGTTACCATGGCAGTGAAACCTGAGGTACCCTTCACCTTGTTGTTGAGCTACAAAATATTTTATACTACATTGGTATGGAAACGTGAAAACACAGTAATTGTTAAGCCACCATTGATGTACATTTTGAAGACTGAATGTGCATGATGTATAAAGGCCCGGTTGTTACGTCACAGGGAACAGTGTTCCATAAGTGATGATGTGATGTAACATATTGTGTATTGTTACATAATGTTCTTGCTATGTGACATATTGTTGTGTTCTTCACTCCCTCCCATATTATTGTGTTTGACAGTGGAAACTATTTGTAGTAGGCAAGTACTCTCCCTTCTTCGTTATGTGTCACTGTCAACAGTGGTTTTATGGTGACTTTATATAACTGAAAACAGTAAGATACTTAGGTGTTCATGTAAAGTGACACTCTTTTTTCTCATTTGAACCAAATTTGGATTTTCTTGACAGATTTTTGTAGTGGTACCTATGTCAAATTTCATAAAAATGTCTCCTGTGGGAGCCGAGCTTATACTTGTGAACAGACAGAAGGACAGACATGATGAAGCTAACAGGCGCTCTTTATGAGTATGCAGACATGCCTAAAATGTGGTGACAGCCTCAACGTGTGGGTTGTGAGAAGTGCAGTTGATGGTTGGAGACTACCGGCCATATGATCTAGGTGACCACTCTTAAATGTCCGGGCTACCACAAGAGTTGGTTTTAAAGGGTACAAGCAGTTGCTGTAGGCCAGAGCAGGCTGCCTCCATGCCTCACAAACCCACCCACCTACACACACATGCATACTTGCGTGCATTATTTAATCCTCAAGCAACTTGCTGATTGAAGAGTCTAGCCTGTGATAATCATTTTCCAGATTTGGTGAATGACTGGGCAAGTAAGTCGAGGCCAGATCTGCTGCACTTTGTGCCCTATACCTGGGTAATAACCGTCATAATGAAGGAATTTGAGCTGATTACACTGTGCAATGAGTACAACTGGATCGATTGCTCGTCACAGAACCAAGAAAATGCTCTCATTGCATTTTGTGGAGATTTATTTGATCTCTCTTTTGATTTGCCATTCTGTGAGTTTTTACCGTCTACAGTTCCTCTGAAATTCTGGATACAGGTAATTACAAAAATTTTAATT
This sequence comes from Coptotermes formosanus, assembly GCA_013340265.1. Taxonomy (NCBI): domain Eukaryota; kingdom Metazoa; phylum Arthropoda; class Insecta; order Blattodea; family Rhinotermitidae; genus Coptotermes; species Coptotermes formosanus. The sequence continues at coordinate 104,295 of BLKM01006147.1, forward strand.
CTCAAAAGATCTTGAAACTTGTAAAGTGTTGAGGTACTTGCAGTGATACTGCTGAAGATTCCCGTCGTTCAGGCCGTGACACTGTGTTGTTGTGTGAGTAGAATCAGTGTGGATTGTTTGAACCTGAAGATGAAGACAGTAGGATGCTTCAAAGTATTAGGACTTACTCACTCAATGACACAGCGTCACATCCCAAATTCTTGAATTATGAGTCTTGAAACTTATTTGTTTCCTGCTCTTAATGTGTTTAATATGTGTGACTTTCAGGGTGAGGGTGTTGACTTGGTGCTGTATTTGCCAGAAATTTGTACAAGTCGTAGTGTGCTATTGGCTCTTGATGCAAATGCTAAGCTTCATGGGCATGATGTTAATTTGCGACAGAGAAGTGATGGTGCCAGAAAATGGAGGAATGTCTGTCAAAGAAGGTAACATTTTGTAGTATTTGCTATCTAAGAATATACAGATTAAGATACATGGCAGTGTTTGACATTGCCTGTTGTTTTATAAGTACATGAAGCTTGGTCCCCCACATTAAGGGACTAGCACAGGCTCAGGAAGTTAAAGAATGGGGTGCTGAGGAAGATGTTTTGGCCGAAGGTGGAGGAAATAATGTTTTTCTTTGGCTCAGAGACGCACGTTGCCTCTAAAAAACATGTTGTATATCGCATGAAGGAGTTTTGTAATTTAAGGAAGCCAACAGAAAGTGACTAGTGACAGTTGTCCGATAAAGTAATGCGCATGTGTAATCCTTAATATATGTTACAGTCGTTTGCTCATGTACTTGAGAACAGTCTTAATGTTGTGTGGATGTTCTAACTTTGTTGAAGTGTAATGTATGTGTATGTACATTTCACTGTAGTTTACCGAGTGTGACAAGTGGCAGCTGAAATGCTGTTTGTTAAAAATACTGCCCTTTTCAGCTAAAAAAGATGTGAATAATTGCAGGTAGACAAACTTTAAAATTAAATTTTGTTCAGGAGCATTGGCAGAGTGTGGAAGGAGCACGACTGAATATCTGTGCATGCTGTTGTGTTTTGTTTATTCAGTACTACGTGTTTGAGTCATACACAACTTTGTAACAGCAATATGCAGATATAATGGAACATGTATCATTACGGACATAACACTGTGTGGCATAAGTGCAAGTTTTGTGCTGAAAAGACTTTGTTGTAAGAGACTCTACGTTAAAATGTAAAGTTTAACATTTGACATCACAGTGAAACCTCTACCTGTGGATCCCATAAGAGTTGTTTCCCCCACAAGTATTTTCACCTCTTTAGGTACCCAAATTGGCAATGTAAACAGTGTATAGTTGTATAAGATACATTGTTATTGAGGTGTCACTTTACTGCATGAGTGGTTCCTGGTTTTGAGCTGGAATGTTCCTGGAATGATCGTTCCTCAGAAAAGAGTTGTTAATGTAATCTGAAGTTGGGAATGCACAGTGATGGTAAGCTGCCTCTACTAGTAACTGCTGTTTACTTACAAAATTTCACCATGCATGAGCCACATGTGAATGATTGTTGATTGGGGGGGGGCGGGCGGCTATGGGAAAGCTTAAGTTGCAAGGTGGCAAACCTGGGAACTCTTCTGCAGTTGTTGGTAACAGTATTTTGCATCATGCTTGCAGAGTTTAGCAGTTAACATTTGTCTGATTTAGTCTTGTTATTCCTCTTATTATTCCATTATTTGTCATTCATGCTGAGTGTGGTGGGAAAATCATGGAAACCAAATTGTTTTAAAAGCATAGAAAAACTTCCTGTGAAATATTGTGCAAAGAAGAATGTGTGGATGACCACAGTCCTTTTCATGAAGTTCCTAAGGGCACTGTGTGCTTTCATGAGTGTGCAAGGTAGAAACATTTTGATGTGTGCAGACATTTGTGTCACATGTCTGCAATGGACATAATTTTGAAGGAACATAAAGGTGTGTGTGTTACCCATCAAAGTGTACAGATGTGTTGTAACCTCTTGATTTGGGTGTCATAAGGGCGTGTTACAAGCTCTTGATTTGGACATCATAAAATGTTTCAAGCAGTTTGAGAGGAAGCACATGGTACTAGAAGCAGTGTGCCTGATTGGCTGTGGAAAGGACATGGAAATGGACATCGTTGTTTTGCAAGCAGTACATTTGACAGTAGAGACTTGGTGAAAAGTCACGTTGTTGACGGTTTTAGTTGTTGTTGCCCTTGTGGCTGTGAGTGTGAACCTAATGGATAAGGTGACTGAGACTCGGACTGCAGTATTGACAAAGAGAATGATGCCTTGCATGACATCAGGATTGGGCTAGGCACTAGCGGTGTCAGCTTCCTGTGCTGTATGTCTGTAGATGATGTGCTTGGCACATGTGGCATTTTGAGTATCAGTGAGTTATGTGATGATCGTGATGGTGGCAGGATTGGTGAGAAGGAGGAGGAGGGAGATACATGTGACCCTGAACCAGTGCCAAGGTTTACTGAGGCACACCTTCGTATGAAACCATTGTATCATTGTTTTACATGCGCAGATTTGGCCGTCTTGATGAATAGAACATTTTGGGCCTGCAGTTCCATCTGAAACTTATGTTTTAACTAAACAGTTGTCAGTTAGAGATTTGTTTGGAGAAAGTGATTTGCACACAGTTATTAAAGTAACTTTGTATTTGAGATTTAAGGCATTCACTTCTGTGTAGTTGAGATCTTCGTTCTTGGGGAATGCTGTGTGGTATAGGTCGATGAATTCAGTAACTGACTAACAAAATACGCTACACAACGTCCCAGAAGACCGAAGACCTCAACTTTTCATTGTACATGTTCTGTGCAGTTGTTTTACATGTTTTTTTATTATTATTACCAATTACTGCACAATAATTCTATATACTTGTACACGTTTCAGCTAACCATTGTATGTAATTGAACGGTCATATTACCATTCAATCACATACTCTGTGCTGTGCACATCTGTGGAAAATGACTCCCTGATGATGGCTATGATGGTTAGCCGAAATGTGTGGGAGTGTGTAGAAATATTGTGCAGTAGTTTGTAATAACAATAAAAAGCTCAACTGGTTGTTTGCTTATTATTTTTGTAGGCCTATATGCAAAATGTAAGTTTTTATTCATTGTTGTTGCTTGACACATTAGTGCCCCCTGCGACTGTTCTTTTCCAATATGTGTCAGTACTTCCTTGCAGTCCCATCACAAATGGTGGATAAGAGATTTCACTGTCTGTAAGCGCTAAGATTATATCTAGAAACTATTCATGAAGGAACAAGTGTGTCTGGTATGTTGTGCATAATGTTGGGTTTGTAGTTTTTTGGTCCGATGAATTACTTGTGTGAAACACATCCTTAATTGGTGTAGTAGTATTGTTAGTAAGCACTTCTGTTGGCTGCAGGGCCACATATTTTGTGTTGGTGTCCTGGGATAATGGGGTTATATTTTGGTGGCCCACTGTTTGCACTACAGTGTCTTGCTGGTGATACCTTCTAAGTGTCTGTGTTCCCAGTTTTATTATGTGATATCTGAAACTTTCATATGGGCTCTGGTTGGTATGTGTTAAATGTTCACCTACAGATGTCAACATAGACACCTGGAAGTGACCATCAGCAGGCCGCTGTAGTGCAGTGGTATTCACACTGTGTTCTGTGGATATCTGCACATTTCATTTGTAATGAAGTTGATGAATATGCTTTAGATAATTTTGAATGAAGTTTCTATTTTCCTGCCTGTCTGTGTGTGTCATGGCATATAAGGGGCCAGTTGGGCATCTTGCTCCGAAAGATATTGTTATTTGTCAGTTTGTTGATATTTGTCAGTTCCTGTCTTTCCCTTGCATGAGCAGAGGAAGTGCTGTTTCATGCTGTCGTCTTACCTTGTTGATATTCTGTTACATATGATGTATCTTACAGTGCTGGATGGGTCGACTGCTGGTCTGTGCCAATAGTAGCTCTGTGTATTAACTATGTGTATCATCCTATGCCTCCTCTGGGTCCTCCACCTCAAGCTGATATCACTACCCCAGAGAAAGAAGAGATCTTGTTATCTCCAATGAGGATTCCAAGGTGTAGAAAGTCCCCAGGCATACACTGGAGTCAGGTTTGTAGCTTGATAAATGTTGTATCTAAATAGAGCCACAGTACATGGTAATTAGTTCCACGTGTCTTCTTGCTCTTCGTGATCTTAGAGTTTGGGTGTGCAGTCATAGTGTGTCACCGTGTGGAGATGTGGGATTTTTTTTTCTGAATGTACAGGACTTAAAGATTTCTAGAGGACATGTTTTAGCATAATTTGAAGTACCATGCCTACAGTCTATTAAAACACATTAAAAAATTAACTGGTTTGCTTTCAAAATGAATTAATGTTGGGTTAGGTACTGTGAATTGCAAGGCATTGTCTGTGGAGATGTTGGCAGAAGTATATGATGAGAAGAGCCAGGCCTCAAATTACTTGGTGTGATGCAAATAATTCTGTTTGGATACCTGCCATCCTGACATGCTATACAAGGCACAGTGAACTTATCAGTACAAATGGATTATTACATGTAGCTTCAGATTGTGATAAAATTTTTTATGTAGCTGTTCCGTATGTGCCATCAGTTTCATTGACTTTTGTTTGTGTAAGGCAGACATTACTACAAACTTAAATATATTTTTATGTGTCGTACTAGATACAGCAGTGTCTTAATATTTGTCATGGATTAGGACTGACATCATCAGAATCACAAACATTGTAGCCACAGACTTTAGAATCTTGAGCATTAAAATCCATTTTGTGTGTACACTGTTTGTTTGTTTCCAAGTAGTTACAAAATTGCGCTAATTAAAATGTAAAATCGCCTCAAAAGGGTTAAAAGTCAAGGAAGTTTATTTTTACTAAACACAGTTTTTTTAAACGTACAGTACAATAAATGATTGAAGGAGGGTCTCATCCTGTAAAGTATGACAGTAGTCAGCCTCACAAAATGAAAGGCAGAACTTTAGTGAGCTGAGCTGAGAGTGATCTCTGCAGCAGTAGGAGACTGGGGCAAGCCAATTGGCTAGCCACATGACATCATCCTGATTTTTTGGGAGTAGTGGTATTAAAGTGAGTCATTTTGTAAGGTTGAAATCCCAAACATCAGCTTTCAGATTACAGTACAATCCCAGAGAAAAATGACCTCAATATGAGTTAAAGGGATGCATAAGATATGACTAATATTCTGCGGTACATGTATCAAACGTGCTGACTTTGAGCAAATTGTTATCATAATACAGTATGTGTTAAGTGTGAGTGTTAGAAGGTTACACTGCTGCACATCTCGTGTGAGCTTGATTGCTGGTGCATTATGTGCAGTAGTGTCTCTGTGTGTGAACCTCAGTGCTCAGGATTTTAAATTTCATTAATACCCACCTTAATATTATTCTTTCTATTTGACATGGCTGGTTCTCATGAATTGGGATGTGTGTAAGCTTCTTTTTTCACTTGGTTTTGAAATATACAGACTTGTTTCAGGGTGGGTCACAGAAGTTTGATCCAATGAGCCTTGAACCAGATAAAGTCACCTTGGAGCTTGAAATAGGACCATCGGTTCTGTTGTTGTTTGGGGCTTGGCTGAGGAAGTTCATGCATTTGAAGGTAAGTGTTTAGTGATGAAGAAGAAGGTCCAGGTTATACAAAATTTGTGTGTCTAAGTGATATGGTAACTAGACTCTACGTGTGATTGAAGATAATATTCTTCATCAGAGTATCCAACCAAGGCATAACCATCAATTAAAAATGCATATACAATAAGTCCATTTTTATATCATTTTTGTTCACGAATAAATGTATTAGTGTAATGAGAAGGTTGTCAGAATCATAGAGGATGCAGTTTGCTTGGAAAATGGTGCGTTATGATTGAATATTGTGTGATTCCATTATTTCTGCTTAAATGAGAGGTTTTGAAGTTATATGAATCTAAAACTTATTATCTGCTTGCTTATCGATTTCGTATGTAGTGAAAGTTGGATACTAAGAATATGGCCTGTTGTGAGAAGTCAGTTTTAATGGCAGTTTAATGGTGTATCTCAACTTGGGTACATTACGTATTCAGTAGCAACGAATGCCTGTCAGTTAACTCTATACTTTTGTGGGTGATTTGGAAGTCCCTGTTTATTTGTAACTGCTGTTGGTGCTGCCCTTCCAGTCATGTGCTAGATGCAGTGTTTCTGTCTTCAAAGGTCGTGCAGTAAACAGTGGTGGGAGGCAAGACCAACAGTGGGCATGTCACGGTGTGGCTGGCCACTGGCCCTTGCTTTAGGAGTAGGCATATTTGTGGCCTGGGCGGCCATTGCCACTTATTCTAGGAGTGCACATGTGTGTGGCCCAGGTGGCCACTGCAACTTGCTTTAGGCGTTTATTCTGGAAATGTGGAGAAGCAAAGTGAAACAATTTCTGTGAATTGATTTGCGGCAAATGATTTGTTGCATTGATTCTCACCCCCTTGTAACCTGATTTCTTATTTAATGTGAGCAGTTACTGTTGCAGTCCTGCACCGTTGGGGGAGCCACAGTTCCTTGCGTGTTTTAAACTTCTCTGTAACACTAAACTAATTGTATATCGAAGTTGCCCTTACAGTGTACATTCATGTTCTTTGTAACTGAAGTATTATGAAACAGTTTCTTAGGATCACAATACAAAAGTGGATCCAAAAAATGAATACAATTTTTACATTCTTGTTACAAGAAGTTTGCAACTTCTACAAAGTTATTTTTTTCTGGTATGTTGAGAAATGCAAGGAAAACTGCATATAAAGAAGGGGCTGCTGGTACATGACGTAAAAGACTGTGTGACTGTTAGTGTATGTTTGTATCTATTGGACAAGAGGTTTGTGGCATAAAGTTGTAGGCAAAAATATGTTGTTAATTTTTTGCATATCTTCTGGTGTAAAAGTTGCGTAAAGTTATACAGAGGTGTCGATTAAGCTCGACAGTATGGTCGTACCACATTCACAGAAGCCTGCCCATTGAACCTCTTTTGTTCCAGTTAATTTCAGTGTATATATTTAAAACCTATTTTTATGACTCATGTTAGTGTTTTCTCTGGTTCTCTTCTTTGTGTGTCAGGTTGTTTCTTTCCTTGATTTCTACCCAGAATCTTTGTGTAACTGCTTTGTGTAAACTTGTTACAATACAGGAAAATATATTTGGAGAGGACCAGGCTTTCACTGACATGCATCAGGGTCGTGCGGTGTCCAGTTCTGCTGTTGCGGAGCATGCGGCTAGTACTGCAGCACCAGATAGAGGAACGGAAGTTTCAACCAGTACTGGTGCAGTGGATGAAGCAGATATCTTAAAGCAAAGAGAATTTGATCCGAGACAGTACCGTACCTTTGAAGTGGCAGTGTCTATCACAATGCATGACATACAGGCACATCTTGTCAAAGTAAGTGTGTGACCAAAGGTGTAGAGTACATTTAAATTTCTTGTTACATTAAGTGTAAGATGACTCCAGACATAAAGTACTGTTTAACTAGCTTGAGTGTCTAATGTCATCTTTCTATTGGAACAGAACTGCAATGAAGGGGATCCACCTTGCCCTGTCATTCTTGTGGAAAGATTTGGTTTTGAGATGAAGAAAGTTTATAGAGAAACACAACTTCAGGTATTGTTGTCTCCAGCAATACTGCTGACAAGTGACAAAGTGCCTCGTCCCAATAAGGAAAGTCATCTCAATCAAGGACACCTTGTGCTGTCAGGATTCCAGGTAAGTACTGTGTGTGCCACGCAGGGTCGAGAAATACCAGTTTTTTGCCTACTAATGTATACAGAAAACACAGCTCCATGTATTTCACCTCTGAGTGGGTTCTTAAATTGTTGGAAGTGTGAAGAAATGTAACTGCACAATAAGTAAAAATATGTAATGCTGTACCAGATTGGTGTCATGCGTTTGCCTGAGCTGTGCAGTGCGAACGACATAGTGATGCTGCACCTGGCTTGCAGGTTAGACAGTCACAGTGCACTCATATGGCGTTTGGAGGCTGACATATGGAAAATGTACTGTACTAGTATGTCACTTCACACAGAAAAACTATAAAAAACTCTTGAAGATGGACGGCAGTTTGTTGGACAGTTCCTACAGAAATCGTACCAGTATGGCATCTGGCTGTGAACAGCATGCTTAGTAATATGATCTGTAAAATTTCAAAACGTTGTGCTTATGATGGGGCCAACATTCTTGAAAGGATATGCCTGCAAACTCTATTATTGTTTTGTAATTTTATACTGCAGTTGACATTGCCTGCACTAGAATATTATTCTGTATAAATCGGACATTAAATGAACTTAACCATCAAACCACATTCCAAGTCATATCTTCTTTGGTGATACTCATTTTTGAACAAAAGAGATGATTCTTTTTTTACAAACACAGCTGGTAGATGAAAAACTTTTCTTGTCAGAAGTGTTCCATAAATACCAATTGTGCCTCCTGATTTGTGTGTTCACTTTTTTCTGACGCAGCTCTTCACTTGCAGAGTGAGTACTCTGTCTTGTATTTTAAGTTGACATAGAAGTGAAAGGTTTTTAAAGGATTTTTTTGTGAGGAGCATTTTAAGTAACAGCCACTATGTTTGTAATATCCAGGTTTCTTGAACTGGAAGCAGCTTATCTGTTGTGCAATTTTTGATGTAGTAGACATTCTGATCACATGTTCAATAATTAATGGCTTTACAGGATGAAAACTGTGTATACACATGTAAGCAATCTGAAGTGAACACGAACGGTATATAATGTTGCACAAAGAATACTCCAGGTTTCTGAAATTAAAGCAAAATCGGTACGTTCACAGTGTGCTGCATTAAAAACCCATGCTTGTGCACGTGCCATGATGTGACGTGCTGTGGGAAATTGATGGCAGCACAGTCAGAGTGTGATGTAATTTCCTGCCACAGATTTCCACTGATTAACATTGACTTTCATATGTGTACCTCTGGTCTGTAATGGAAATGACCTTGGAGAGTAATCTTTACAAACTGAGAACTTTATATTATCAATATGTGCTGGAAAAAAATTAGTTAAGATTTTGATGTGAACGTTGGAAAACAAATTGAATGAATGGGATAATTATTTAAGATTTTGATGTGAAAGTGTATTAAATGGGTGAAAACGCTGTGCCATGCAATTTTGGTGCTAGGTGAGAAATTCATTTAAGTGGGAAACTTATTAAAGGGGGAATATGTATGTCAGTCCTTGGGGAAAATTTTGGTACTAAAGTTTTCTGACTTCATAGGTGGCAAAATTTTGTAAGTGTAGACATGTTAACGGGGTTTCATTATGTGTAACTGTATGGCAGGCACCATGAAAAGTGTGAAAGAGAAATCTAGGCTTATGAAATCATCAAACGCTGTCTCCAGCATTTACATTTTTGAATCACTTGAACTAATATTGTCAAAATTTTTTATGAATGTGCCATTTAGACAGTGATGACAACATGGTATTGGGAGGTGGGGAAGGGACAGTAGCTTAAATTACAGTACTTTAGTGCCCAAAAGTGGCAGATCTGAAACAAATATGTGACATTTGTTAAGGGAATGTTTTTATTCTACAGGAGATCCTCACCGTTTGTGACTAAATGGGACTGTTAAAACTGTCATGAAAAATGGAAACACAAACATTAGAAACATGAATATCTGAATCCATTTTCAATGTAGAATGCCTGTTGAGGTTCAAGAACTTGAGAAATATCAGGAAAAGGAATATAAAGTAACCCAAAAAAGAAGCATACACAACATGGAAGTTTTTTAATAAAATGCAAATATTTTCTGGAAGCAGAAAGTGTATTGAATTATTCTAGGAGAGTATTTTTTCCATAAAGCTCGAACGGGGTCAGCCTCATTTTATGAAAGGTGCATTTTGCTGGAGCTGAGAATGATTTTTGCAAATGCAGGAGAGTGGGGGAAGCTGACTTGCTAGCCATGTGATCTCATTCGAATTGGTTGGAATCACTCATGAATGGTCAAAGCAGCGGTAAAATGGGTGGTTGTGCAAGTTCACAATTGTGAACATTGAGGTTCACAGAGTTTGAAACTCTGCTGTATTTGAAATGAAAAGATGGTGGCCATGCAAGCATTTTCTTTTGCTTTGATTGGATGGTGGTGGTGAAGATGATGATGCCTTTGTTGACGTGACAACTAGTATTAAACTCCTTCAAGTAGGTGTGCAAAATTTGCTTGTGAGATAGATCGTAAAGATACTTGCACATTGTACCTGCAGAACAGTGCTTTTCAGCTGGTGATGTGTGGAGGGTTATCGGGTGGTATGCAAGCTTATTTGGGAATTATAATTTCTTTATGATTTAATTTTAGAGATGTTAATTGCATTACTGAAAGCATTTAAACATATTTAAATTACAAGAAAAACATTCATGAAGTATTCATGAAGTTAAAACTGTAAAGTACAAACTGTATGGTAATAGTATTTTCAGTACCCGGTGGTATGCATACATATTGTGTTCATGACAGTGATACATGAGGAAAAGAAGTTTAAAAGTACTGCTCTTATAAAATGTTTCTGTTTCAGCAGTTACAAACGTGGTAGCAGTGAGGTTGTATCTTACACAGTAGTGTATACAGAATCTGTACTTGAGTTGTATGTTTTTTTGGAGAATCACAGAATAGAATATTAAGTACAAGTTTGCAGGTTTCCGTGTGACTTATTGTTCAAGTGATGATAGGTTTTAGGGTTTTGGTACCTTGTAATGATTAAATGTGTTGATGTCATGAGGAACAGGTTGCCTCCATTTTTATAACAGGAATTGATTTAAGAGGATGATGTAGTGATAGAGTGGAGCAAATGTGTCAGTTGTGTAGGATGATTTGAGGGATTTTGTGCTGTAGCAGCTGTGGAAGATGCGAATGGGGGTAAGTCTGTCCTGAGCCAAGGGCAGTTGAGGTATCCAAGAACGGCTCTTGGCCTGGCTTCCCCAGTGGGAGATAATTATACTCTGATTTTCATATCTTTACAGGTTCGAGGTCACGCTATGTTCAGTGACGAAGGTCGAACTTTAGATGAAGAGACTTTGGAATATGCATGGCTAGTGGAAGTACAGCTGGGCAAGTTGGGTGGGAAGATGACAGCACCACAGGTAAAGCTACTGCATGGGTGTGTGAGGCAGTGCCACTCTGTCCCTGGCTCACTTCCATCACACTACTTCACGTCATTTGCAGCAAACCTGCTCAACCCAGCAAGTAGGCAACATGTTGCTGTGTTGCCTGTGGCCACAGCTGAAATGAGAAAATGTGTGTCAGCCCTTTCGCTGGCAAAACCAAGACAGAACACTGAACCAGTTCCACCTTTTTCCCGACAAAGTATGAAAGAGAACGTACTCCATAACTGTAATTTAGGTGGACTGGTTTCTTAAGAGAGCATTACATACACTCATAATGCACTTTGTAATAAAACAAAGTAAATGACAGGACTTATTAAATGCATTTCTGTCTTTTAATCTGCTGGTTTTCTTGTTTCTTATGCTATTGTATGGATTCTTTTATTGAAGATTTTATGGTGAGAACAAAATTTATGTGTGAATCAGCTTATTGGCTGTTTTCCTTTAGGTATCACCTTATGAAAATGTGTGTAATATATTAAATCTTATCACCTATTTGTTTATGGAGACATACTTTGCATTATCGATCCATGTGTAAGAATGTGCTAAAGTGGCAACACTCTAGCCTAGGTTGTGGATTGCATGTTTTTTATAAATTTTTGTTGTTACTGCCAGTACATTTTCATTGTGCATCACGTGCATGACAATACACAGGTAAAATCTGTATATATAATTATACATATATTTGTTCATTCTTCACATTATACATTGAATTTCATGTTGCCAGCATGCAGACCAAATTTTGCTGGAGTTGCCCACAGTACATAAATGGTTGAGTAGTCGTGTTTTTTAACATTATGGACTAATTACATCAGATGCATTGTTTCTCATAGTTTCATTTTACTGCATCAGTTGTTTGCAATTCTCGGTACTGAACTGCAGTTTTCCCAGAACGATCACTTTGTGAGACAAATACTGAAAGTAACACAATTTTTGTGGAAGGTAAAGTGGTGGTAATGTGCCCATACTGGTGATTACCACCACAATTGTGATGGTAGTTATGAAATGTTACCAAGTCTGAGCCAAATGAGGAACGTAGGTGGAGTGTTGTGTTGAAGGGACGTTAGTATGCCTGTGTGCTTTTATTCACATTTTTGTCTTCCAGTTTCCATGAAAAACAAATGCTCAACAGAATTATGTTCATGACCCCTACACCAAATTTTAACCAAGTGGAAAATAAATGGAAGTATGGTTATAGGTTTATTTAAGTTTTCACTGTGCAGAGTATGACAAAACTCAACAGGTATACAGTAAGTTTTTGTGGACATCGTCTATTTCAATTTGTATCGAAATCAGACAAAAGCTGTAGAAAATGTGGGCAAATTTTCATTTATCCCCTAAGTAAAGTGTGACTTCCACTGCACCAATTATCATGAACCTCAAGTCCGGTGCACTGCTTTTTGTGGATAACTCATATACCTAATTCCTTGGAATCTCAAGCAGTTTTGTCACTGATACTGTGTCATGGATGGATGGATGGATGGATGGATGGATGGATGGATGGATGGACATGGAATTATTTTTTACTTTGTAAAGAGCACCTGAAAAGTGATTTGCTGTGTCGTTAGATGAGTGGTTCCTGATGTTTTGAACGATCATAGTGCTTCATCACCAGAGTTCAAGCAGTCAAGCAGTTCTTGTGCTGTGTGGACTGTTTGACCCTGAGGACGAAGGCATTGCAGTTGCACGAGATGTTGGGAACATGTCACTCACTAATACAGTGTAACCTTCCGGAAGTCTTGAGCTTCATCGTAACACTGTTGAGAATGCAGATCTTGCATGAAACAATACTTTTTCTACATTAAATAACAGTTACGTGCTTTGTGACTATATATGTTTGCTTCGACTACCTGAGAATTGCATTTTTTTTGAGTACTAATGCTGGAAGCTCAAACTTAAAACCCAGCTGCTGTCCTATAGTCTGCAGTATTTAAGTTATGCTACAGTATTTATGGATGATTACAGTACTCTCCTGGTTTTCGTTCTATTAAAGCTGCTGGTTTTCTTTATAGCTTCATCACCTCGTTACTAGTTTGGAGACTTTTGTGTTGCTTGTGAAGGATGCAGAGAATAACTTGAGGCCCCCTCGCTTACCCAAGTCTTGTCATCATGGACTGCCTCCTCTTCAGTGTGGTCAGTCAGACCCAGACATCAAATATCGCTGTCCATCGGGTGATGATATCAAGTACAGGATGACTCGGCTGGCAGTTGATGCGGTGGACTTGTACTTGCTAGAAAATGGTACAGCACTTCAAATATGGGTATGTTTTGTTTTGTCTGTTTACATCTGTGTCATTGATACTGTAGGTAGCATATTAGTGGGTCTGTGTTGTGGTTGCTTTTTGAATGTGTCACACAGTATGAGTGGTTAGGATTTTGTGTGTTTTGTGAGTTTTAAATATTGTGAACTCTTAACTTTTTTTTATAATGAGAGTTTTACAGAGGATTTTTAGCAAGTATGGCAAATTAACCCTTTAAAGACGAAGCGTATCTGTTTTATATAAGGACTCAGTGCGTACCGCGCTGTGAACACTCTCCACTTCGGTTATAAAAACCAATCTCTTCATATTTTATAAGGCAAAAGTTGCTGTTTGTTCTGAGATCCATACAAAACACATAAACGCAATGTGGGCACCATGTAGAATTTGTGAATAGTAAACCTGGTGGTATGTAAAGTTACCGCTAGGCTTTAAAAGGTTAAATGATAAGTCATTACAATGTTAAATGCAGCTCATTTGTTACACTGAGGTAACATTATTTTTCAACATTATCCCCCAAGTGCATTGATACAACTGTTTCATCTTGGCATGTGTTTAAAAATTCCATTGTGGTAGAAATCGGGCTGTTACATTTGCAGCTGTTCACAAGGAACCATTTCTGCTTGCCCATCATTGTGGAGTCGGTGACCTCCCAGGCATTGTTCCAGTGGATAGACCTCCACTTGGTTTTCCATAATCAGTTCTTCCACGTGTGTTGTGCTTGTATACATGTTTGATGTACTGGGCTCACTGGTGCAATCACCATCATCAATGCCAATTCAGCTGTTTTTTAACTGTGAATGATTTTCTAACATGCTGCTGAATCCACACTGGGGTGGTTGCCAGTTTCGCAATGGTAAGGCAGTAAAAGTGACTCTATGAATGGTTGTGAATGTAGGAGCCTGATCTCTTCCATAATGGAATGTTTAAACTCATGCCAATGTGGGACAGATGTACCAATGTGCTCAGGGATTGTGTTGAAAAATAAAGATAAAAGCAGGTCTCATGTTATACCAGGGTTACATTCTGAAAAATGTTGTGCCAATGGAACATGAAATGCCCTTTTAAAACAGTGTATTTCCTGGGGGCTAGGGGACTGAGAAGCTCATCCTATATAGCGTACGACTCTACCACTAGTGGATATACCGACCTGTAGAGTATAGGTGTACTGCATATGCGGTATGTATACATTTCTATACAGTATACATATATTTCTATACAATATGCAGGATGATTCATGACTTGTGGACATTACTGCAGGAGGTGATTTCTTAGGCCTTTATGATCAAAGAAGTTAATATCGATACGGGTCTTATTCTCTATGGTTACGGAGTTATGGGTGTTTTCTAACTGTTGTAGACACCCTCCTGTGAGCCGTATGTTCCAAGTTACACTATGCAACCTTGAAACCGGCTGGAACAGGAACAGCCAGAAGAAGCTGCAACTCGCAACTCAATGCTGTTCACAGCCAAGTGGCAGCATGTGTTGCGGCCAGCAGTGGCATTTTCAAAAATGTGCTTAAAGCAGAGGTCAATTTAAAGTGCAGGAAATTTTGTTGAATTAAGCTAAATTTATACTTTAAATTTTTTAGGCGTTGTGCTTCTATATTATTTTGTTCCATTTATTTTCAATAATCCTTACCCTCTCCTCTGCGTTTCAAGTGGCCATAACTCAGTAACTGTCCAAAATCAGATGCATGTTTATATGAACTCTTTTGATTACAAAGATGCAGCAAATCATCTGGTGCAGTAATGTCTATAAGTCATGAATCATCCTGTCTTTATTTATTTCTAATGCAATAAAAATGTAACAGACGTACATCCATAGTTTTTGTTAAGGTTCATTCTGATAGGACTGCAGTAGTCTTGCTGCACAAACATTCACTTCACTTCCTGACTGAGCACTTTCTTTAATTCTATCAGCATTGTCATGAATTGTACGTATGCTGCTAAGAGTGAGTCTTAACATTATGGCATGTGTCAACAAATCATTCACCTCATACAAGGTGGCTTATTACATCTAATTTCTCTTCAGTACCGATTGTCTTTTCTGATTTTTCACCTGGATTGCCCTGGCTGATGCAGATTTATGTTTTTCACCCATGTTTGTAAGGAAAACCAATGCTGTTCAAGAGGAAACTGAATGAGCCGCGTGATTATGTCACTAACGCGTTAAATCTGCACACGTGTTGGACAATGCGATAGTGACATCAATTGCTGCGAGGCTGCTACAGAAGATGAAGTGCAGCCACGGATTGTCTATGGCAAATCACATTAAACTGAAAGTTATTGTGTAAGTTTGAAAAGTGGTGTAAATTTTCAAGTTAAAGTGAAATTGTGCAACAAGAGATCACATAAAATGAGACCTGCCTGTCCTCCAGTGACTTGAACACATCTGTAGTGACTTCTCATTTAACTTTTATGATTGAGGGAACCACAGTTAATGAACATAATTTGTACAGTTGCCATGCAACACCAACTTTTACCGTCAAAAACTGAAACCTGTTCTCTCTTTTAAGGCATCTCCCATTCGTATTGCTACGTGCAACCTTCACGGACACTTAGTGAAGTCTGGTGTAACAGGCGTGTTGCCAGCAGTGCAGGTCAGGCAGTTTGTGGCTGCTGGCAGCAACATTGGTGTTGGCAATACAAGCAGTTCCAATACAACAGGTAGTGGTCGATCTCAACATGCAGCAAGCAGGTAATAAATTTCCATTCAGTGATACTTAAAGTTTCTGTGTGGAACAGTTTAAGATTACCTTTAACAGAAGGAATTTAACACAAGCTATTGAAACTGGCATGATGAAGGACTTAAGATCAAGAAACCTGAACTGGAGTATATTAATTTAATATCTGTATCCAAAATACTTTATTTGGCTGAACATAAAATGACCTTTCATATAGAATGACCACATTATACTTTTAAAGTTGCAGGAAAGTATCTGTACAAAACATATTTAATTTTTTGGATGATTATAATGTGGCCTTCCCTGCTCCCCATTTTTTACCTGATAAATTAGCAAAACATTCTCATCTTATATTAAGGTTAATATTGTGTATACTCAGGCAAATATTGTGTAATGTGCAGTATTCATGTGTATTGTTCCAAAGAAAGATCTTCCCATGGTAAGAAAGTAACTTCTAGCTATTGTGTAATGTAAAGTTTGATGATTTCTTAATGAGAGCTTACTTTCAGGCCTGATTCTGAGCCATTTCAGTACAGCATGTTGCTGTTTCCTAAAGATTACTTTTACCATCACCGCTTTGTCATTCTCAGTGGTTGCTGCATAATCTGTCCAGTTGACTCACCAATCAGCCAACAGCCATGTTAGAATCAAATTGTGCAGAAGACAGGGTCTGCTTTCACCACTTTTTGCAGTATGAAGCCTTTGTAGCTAGGTTTATAAACAGTGTTCTTTATGGCCAACTTCTTGATCTACCAGCCAATCAAAGTCTAATAGTCTAGATGTCTTTATCATCACATTTTTAACATAGTCGTTGGCTTCTTAATTGTACTTAGCAAACCATTAAATACTTTCCTTGGTTCTTTGTATTCTGTTTTAAATTTGATGTTATCGTGATTGTTTAATAGTTCTTCTACCTGAATTTAAAATGCAGCAAATTTTGTCCGTCGTACACCTTACTTGATCTGATGTGTGAGGCTCAAATTCTTAGTTCATCCTTGATGTTTGATGGGCATTTTGTGCTTTTGTGTTCCATGCATTCAGCTGCAAATATTACAAATCCATTTTGTCTTACTATTAACTACCATTATAGCATATTTATGTTTCGTTAAGTTTGTCAATATAAAATGATAACGGAACCCGCATTTTCCCATCCATTTAACATTACCTCCTTCTTTTGAAAACCGATGCGTGTGTTCATGTAACTGCACTGTAAAATCCAGATTTTCTAGTGTGAAGTCAGGGAACTTGCGAGCTTACCTTCTCCTTCAGTTACATCTACATTTTCTTTTGCATGACTACTGGACTCCTTGTACTCAGGACTGAACCTGCAGGATTTATCCAATTGTCACTCTTCTTCTACTTGTTTTGAATAACTAAGGAAACAGTGTATCAAAAAACTTCCGCACTAACCCAACCCTGCCGCCTTAATTAGGCTGCAGCATAACTGTTACAAAAATCAGTTGACAGACTGTCATTAAGTGCGGTCATGAAGTGAAGCGTGTTCTTGAGGATTCTGTTCTTCTGGGATGTGACACAATATCACTGAGTGTGCAGATCTTGACATGTCAAAGGGGTACACTGCTTTTATTGTCACGGGTCACATGGACCAAAAGACTGGAATTCTTTACTGCACCACTGTGAAAACCTGAGAGCTCACAAAGAAGTTCTCTTTTGATGTAATTTGCCTTCCAAATGGCTACTTTCTTCATGTATGTGTTTCTGATTTGTACCAGTCATTGTACACATTCAAACTGTCTTTACTCCTTGGCATCTAATGTCAGAGTTATGCCGAAAATGCACAATGCCAGGTACAGATGATGGCCGTGTACTGGCCTCCTTATGCAGCCCTCGTTTAAATTCCAGTCTAATAAACAACACAATATACTCCCTTCAGCACAACTTATATGGGGTATATTGTGTTGTTTATCTGCTTGCACCTGCACAGCAGGATGGATCATGTTAAATAAATTCCAGTCTCCTGATGTCACACCGGGTATTTAATTCTGGTGCCATAGGGTTAACCGTGATTTTATTGTTGTAACATACTGGTAAGTTCTGCGTGGCTCTGATTTGTTGGGCTTGCAGACGGGCACATGTTGGCTAGATTTAAAATTTGCATGTGCATGTTGTGTAGGCACGTTGATGACACTACAGGGGAGGACATTAGAGGAATTGTGGTTGAATTTCGGACAGGGGCAAGAGGCCATTTCTCCAACGCATCCAGACCAGCTTTGAGGCCCCCCCCAATTCATTGGGTAGTAGGGGCTCTTTCCCCAGGGTTAAAGCGGCGAAGTGTCAGGCTCAGCCTAGTGCTGAGGTTCAGAACGAGTGGAGCTGTACCTCAAATTCTGCATGTGCCTTCACGGGGTGCACAGGGGAAATTTTGTGTGTATTTTGTAGTGCTTCCTTCATCAGGAACAGAGTGTTTTGTCTTACTGGCTTTCAGTTTCTCAGAGTATCAGCCCAGTGTGCTCATGAAATGATAAGCAGTTTTAGTTGCTGTATGATGTCACTATGTCACAGAGAAACTAAAAGTGTGGTGAGTTGCTCAGGAAGGAATAATACTGTTTGGAAGCGAAGAACAACAAATTGTTTTTTGAATGATCTTGACCACAGCATGTATAACTTAATACTTTTATATTAAAAATAAGATACACAAAGAAGTGTAAGTTGCATTGTGAATGAAATGGTTAAACTGCAGGCATTTTGAGTTGCTGTTTACAAGGAGTGTATAATTTTGGGAGTGCCTCTTACTGTTTGGTCCAGAATTTTTTGTCTTCCTGTTTGTTATCAAAGAATTTGAAGATTAAAACATACAGAACTGTAATTTGGCTGTTGTTTTATATGGGTGTGAAACTTGGTCTCTCACATTGAGGGAGGAACATAGTCTTAATGTGTATCATCCTTGCTGTGTTTACAGAAAACAAGAAATGCAGGGTTTCTCAGTCAAAACACAAATTTACAATTTAATGAATTAGCTACATGTTTCAACCACTGCTAGTGGCCATCATCAGGCCAACCCCAAGAATATGAAAAGAAAGGAAGAATGCAGCTGCAATATCTCCGACCAATATTGCAGCTGCATTCTTGGGATCGGCCTGATTATGGCTATTAACAGTGACCAAAATATGTAGCTGATTTGTTAAATAGTAAAGTTGTGTTGTGACTGAGAAACCCCACATTATTAATTTGGAGGAACATAGGCTGAATATTTTTGAGAACACTGAGGAAGATACTTGGGGCTGAGAGGGAGGAGAATGGCTGGCACAACTTACCCCTCCTGCATATACCCCACCTGGATCAGCATCCTTTCTGGTCTTCCACTGTCCTGCATTACTGTAGTGCCTCACTTTTCCAATGGTGGCTGTTTTTCTTGGATTGCTTGATGCTTAAAGGTGAAGACATTGTGTTTCTATAAAATGTGGGGAACCATTCATCTGTTGACCCGATGTCACATTCAGGAAGACACAAATCCTCAGCAGCCACTGTGAGAACCTCATATCTTGCAAACTTGTGTGAGTTTGACACACAGTTTTTGTCTGTAAGTAGAACTGTAAGCATTGTGATGCTTTTCCAACAGACTGGAAAGATCCTTGGTAGGAGAGCTCTGGCTGGAGGTGGGTGCTGTATCTTTTGGACCTCTCGTGGTAGAAGCAGCAATTTCTCTCCCCACCGCTGAACATAATCTGCATTTGGTACAGCACAGGTAATTTTTTTGTCATAACATTTAATGGAGTAGAGGACATGGGAATAAACCCAATTACAGTTTTATACAATAATGGCAGTGTAAACACTAACATCAGGTAGTGAGCTGGGCGGTAAAAAGAAAAGCCATGATATAGTTACATCCTTGTTAGATAAAACTGTATAATTCGATAGGGAACTGCATAAGAAAGAACAAGATAAAAAATTCAGTATCACAGCAGAATTAAATGTGTGTTAACTGTAGTCAGAATAATGTGGTAGTGGTAAGTAAGTGGTGAATTGCAGTATATTTGAAGGTGGGAATTTGGAAGTCCAACATTGAGGGTACAGGAGTTACCTGGTCTGAATTGAGTGAATGGGTTAATGTAATTAATTTCGTGAAATGTTCTACAGTGTCATACCATTGTGTTAATGCATGTGGTGCACTTTATTTACTCAAGTGTGAGTCAAACAAAAATCTTGAAAGTGTAAAATGAAGAGCGTACAGTGTGCTGCTGCAGGCATAGCACACTGTCAGCATTGGTTGCTTCATTTGATCCACATATGTATTGTTGGTATGGTTTGTCCTCAAAATTATGTATGGTGTCACATGTCATTTACAGGCATGTTTTGTGCAAGTGGAATGTTACTAACTGTACTGAAGATTCAAAATCTGTCTTAATGATAAGTCTGGTTTCTTGACATTAGAGAATGTTATTACATATTTTGATGATGTGTGGACCTTCTCTGCAGTTTTATGAGATGCTGAAAACTTCTGGCTGCAAATGTTTTGAATCAGGATGAAGTGAAATGTTATTATCAGAATAGCCATTTTAATTACATTTTTCTCTATTTAATACTCCTCTTCTGAGCACTGTTTTGGCTCATTACAGTGGTATGATCCAGGGGTGCACAAATCCCAGATACCACGTCATCCAGGTGACCAAATTTTGTATACTGGCACCTATAACTTGTGGGTACTCAGCATGGAACTTGCTTGGCCTCATGCTTCTGTCGTCTAGCATTTTGAGCTAGCAAGTAGAGTTTTGGGAAATCAGTGGACCCATGGTGTAATCTGTTACAGATTGTCATGTTTATTGATGTTGAAAGATTACCATGAATATTAATAAAATAAAATAAAATAAAATTAGAGTTAGATTACACTAAATATAGAGACTTTGCACAGCAGTTTCTTTACTTGGCACATCTCTGTCACAGGTATTTACGTACACATGATGAGGCACACAGGCGATTGTGGTTCTTATGGTCAGCAGAAGGTACTGCCACTAAGGCAGTTGGACGTTGTGGTTGTATTGGCGGTTGTGCATTCTTTGGTTCCAATCGAAATGGAGCCAAGTTTTTCAAACCTAGTCGGCAGGACTTTCAAGATGGAGTTAACGTGGCTGCATTCAGGTAAGGTGTGAAATTGCTGAATCATCTGTATTTATCACTGCTGTATGCAGCAAGCTCTGTTGAATTGACAGCATTATTTATATTGTTGGTTCCTTTGTAAGAAGCACTTTACTGTGACAAATCACTGTGGTTGTTAATATTTATCAGACATGTAAGCAGTAAGCTGATAACAATTTAAAAACAGTCTTATGCTTCTAATGTTTATTCATCTTTTCCTGTCATATAGTTACGTATTTTTAACATGTTAGGTAGTTTCAGATATTATATTAACAGTGAAATTTATTTGAGGTGACACCTTTTAAGATGTTGCTTCATGTTAGATATTGGGATAAGTCAGTACCAAATTTACCCATGTGTTTGACTGTTTCAAGCAAACAATAGATTTAAGTAATGTGCAGTATAATGTTGAAACACTGGAAGTTATGTTATTCCATTGCCATGAACATGCCAATTAATGGTGTTTGTGGGTGGCCCTGTGGTGAATATACACACCTGCAGTTGGTTTTCTGTGTGTACCAGAGGTGAAATGAAGTAGCCTATGCTTAGTCAGTATGTTCCTTCCACACTACTACCGTGACCCTTCCTGGGTCCATGAAATATGTTTCCATAACACAAACATCTGACACACTTTGTCTGTGAGCTCTGGTGACATGTCTAGGTTCATAACATGTTTGTTATTATCACTGGCTTTGTAGCCCATGTCAGGAGGATATGAGTGAATGGGCACTGCGCTCATCTGGGGTATAATGCAGCGTCGATTGGTAATCCTTTACAGACATTCCAGGACAACGTATCGGTCCCATTTCAAGGGTCAAGAAGTCCTTCTTGACCCTTCAAGATGGGACCGAAACGTTGTTCCAAAATGTCGGTAAAGGATTAGCACTCGACTCTACGTTATGCCCAGAAGAGTGCAGTTCTCATGAGCATCCTGGAGGAGGCCTGAAGTCACGGTGAGTGAATGGGTTTGGAATGCAGTGGCCATGACTCTTCTACAAATGTTTAGTGTTATGTCAGGATTTGTATTGATCAAACCAAATTAAGCTTGAGGAAAGTGATGAAGTTTGTACGTAGCTATGACAGAGTTCCAGGGGCAGTCTGAGAGGAGTCCTGGGGAGTGAAGTGCAACCCACTGCCCTCAACCCCACTAAACTTCTGGGTCCTACAGAAAGTTGCTGAAACTTTGTAACAGCAGTAACAACCTCGCTCTTGCATTTGTTTTTTTCTTGCCACATGAGTACTCAACACACATTCCTATTGATTGATTTGTGTGTGGTGTAGTTGACATTTTTATGTCTGAAATAATTGTAACAAATTCAGGCTTTTTCCTTGATTTCCCACTGTCACCGTGTCATCATGCTTAATAAGGTCTCTACAAGCTTCCCCATGTCTGCAGCAACCGTTTCGTGAGGAGCGTTTGATGTAGAAATGCTCATGATATCAAATTTGGTGCCTAGGCTTTCCTAGAACATGTGCCTATTAACCATTTATGTTCCAGAATGTGTGATATTTTGATGAAGTAAATGCTTATGTGTATAGGGATGATCCAAGTGTACATCAGTAATTTTGTTTTGCATCATAAATTGTAAATGCTTGTGTGTTCTTATGTGTTTGTGTCTGTTGGCGTGGTCCGAGTTTGCATCAGTAATTTGGTGTTGTGTGATAATTCTTAAATGTTTCTTACAAAGTATGTATGACGTTCATGATTAGACGTTGATGTGTAAAGGAGAGGTCCAGGTGTGAAATGGTTATTTGATGTTGTGTCATAAATCTTAAAACAACACATTGGATTCTGTACTCATATTTCATAAATTGCCATCCTGTGGGGAAATAAAGTAAATTAATCTGCATAACATGATGTTTGGTGTTATCAGATTGGTGTGGATGAAGTCTGAAGTCTTCGGGGAAGTTAAGCTGTGTTGACTGATAAACAGTTGTGGATGTTTCGAAGGATCTGACTGCTTCCACCTTCAGGATTGAGCAGTCCACCCTTGTCGGTCTGCTTGACTCTGAAGACGAGGCAGTATGCTCCTCTGAATGTTGACAGCTGTATACTAGTCAGAATGTCATAACGTCTCATAAGGGTTCAGTCCCCACACTCCATAACATGTGGAACCAGTTTGACCCTGCAGGTGTGTTTACAGTGTCTGTTTGTCAGAACATAATATTTTGGAACATAGAGGGTAAAGGACCAACAGTCACAGTTGTTTTATTAAACAGCTGTTCTTATTCCTGTACAGTGTCCATACCACATGTTTCGGCTTCATAAGCCATCATCAGGCAGTAGTAACAGATGTATAAGAGAGAAGAACGATAAAATTGTTAACTTAACAATACAGGTTAAAATGGGGATTGATATCCGAGTGTTACGTTGCAATATTATCAATTTGCTCAAGCTTTTAAGCCAAAATTAAGTTATAATTAATGTACTGAATTCGGACTCTAGAATGTTTGCAGTAATGTTATGAGGTGGCAACTGCTACATGCAACTTTTAAGACTGTAACTCCTTCTTGATAGTTTTAGTGCATGTGTTCTATTTAGTGGCATGTAGAGCACAAAGCCTCCTCTCCATAAGGGGATATAAAATTTGCAAACCACAAACTGCTGTGTAATTGTATATGTTTGCTGTAGAAAAGCAAATAAAATTGATTATAGAAGTGTGAAAGGTAAATTTCACCCTAAAACTTGCCATGATGGCCCAGAAGGGCAGTAGAGGTATAGCTCTACTCTTTCTTTAACCTTGACACTAGATGGGGGTGGGTGGCCAATGCCATACCCCAGCCTTTTTGCCCCCAAGAAGGAGACCTGGTACCCATTTTACAGGAGTCTGAATGGGCCCCAGGGCTGGTCTGGACAGGTGCAGAAAATCACAGCCGCTACCAGGCTTCAATCCCTGGACCATCCAGCCTATAGTGAGTTGAATTATGGAAGTATAGCTTACATTAATTGTGGACCTGTGTGGTTCAGGGCAAAATCTTATGGATATTTTTTCATGGAGCCATTTTCTCTCAATTTCAGTTATTCACCTGACAAGAATAGTGCCCACAGATCTAGTAAACATATATGTAATTGACTCTTCCCTAAGTTTTTGATTCAAATTAATCAGTTTTTTATACATCCTTGTCTGTAACTCTCTCCAATATTCTCCCTTGAAATATGAGTCATTTGCAGAAAGCGGCCTGTTTGGAATACTCGAAATTGAGAGAAAAATGGCTCCATGAGGAAAGATCCATAACATTGTGAGCTGAACCGCAGACTGTCCAAAGTTAATGTAAGCTACTCTTCTGTAATCAATTTTGTTTGCTTCTTCTCTAGCAAACATATACAGTTAACGTAGCGGTTTTTGGTTTGCAAATTTTATATCCACCCTTACAGGGATCAGGCTCTCTGTTCCTCATCCTGTTAAATGGAACACATGCAGAGAACATGCCTAGTAAGCCATCATGTGACAGGTCACCATAATAGTTACATGCTGTTCCATGGCCTTTTCATTGGTTGTTTCTTTATTCTTACACCAAACCAAGCTTTAATCTCCTCTGCCATTGTACTGCCATCTAGTTCTGCTGTGTTGTGTTGTATGCTCAATGCTGAACAGTTACTTTTGCCTCAGTGCATGCCTTATAGAAAATATGCCAAGTAATCATGGCAACCATACTGAACACTCAGCTGTTTCTTCTGCCTCAATGCATACCTCGGACAGAACACAGCAGCAACCAAGGTGTGACTGATATACTGATGTGTGACTCATATGCAGTACTGTGTTTAGGGAGAAGGCTGTGCATTAATGGCTGTTTAAACATTTTCTCCTGAAGTGTGTTATGCATGCAGCATAGCCATTCCTTTTAATTTGTTCCTTCAGGATACATGAACCTGGTAGAGATCCTGGATTTGGACAGAGCATACTTCATGAAGGTCAGCTTGTGTTTCGGACACCGCCGTATGGTTCTCTGCAGGAGACAGGCAGCAGTGTAGGCAATCCCAAAGCAACTGGAGCTGATGGTGTGAAGGTATGAGTGTGTTAAATGTACGAGACAGTTGTAGGGAGAATAGTCATCAGAAGGTAGGGCTGACATTACAGGAAATTTATGGGATGACGGTGAAATAGAAGTTTAATATTACGGCTCCTTATTCAATCTTCAAATGCATTATAATTAACCTGGAAAGTACCATTGACCATGTACCGTCTCATGTCCTGCTCCAGTCTTCTTTCGGTCTGTCTTCCATGCCAGTTGTGGCACAGATGCTTGGAGTTTCTTCCACACATTTTAATGTTATGCTAAACTGGTTTTTGCACTCAGAGTACTTGTTGGTGGCAGTGGCTGAGCTAGTTAGTAAAAGAGCATTGTTGAACTGGGATTTAAAAAATGCAAGTGTATGAGGCGTGCTTCTGAAATTCTAGGTGCCATGGTGACCAGGCATCCGAAATTTGTGGAGCCCTGTTGTAGATTGTCGCAATCTATAAAGACACAGTAAACAGCCAATATTAGTACTTGTAGAAATGAATTTGAAGTTAAAGAATGGCTCTGGTGAGCAGGGTGCAGAATGTGCTGTCTGAAAGTTGATTTGTGGTACATTTCTTTATGATGAAGTAATTTTTTTGTTTTACCTGTCTTGAAAATTAATAGCTGAAGATTGACTAATTTTGGTATAATATTGTCACAGCTCTCTCACAGAATGCACTCTTCACAGACTTCTGTTGTTTTTTGAAGGATAGGAAATGAGTGGATTAGCTGTTTGTTAGTCTTGTTTCCTATCCTGGGTGATGACACCATATTACAGTGGGCTGATTTGGAATAACATGTGTGAGAATATGGCAGTCTCCATGTACATTAGCTTTAGACAGGTTTTCCACAATGTTGGCCAACCAACATACCGTACTATCATTTCTCAAGAATAGAAGCACGTTCGTATGCTTACTGAAGTTCATATCTGTATTTTTAATATTCTTCACTGTACTGTCTTGAGGCAATGGTTTCTGCTGTGACAGTACCACAGTATAGTGAGTGGGCCATAGGTGGATGATCTGGGGTTTGATTCCTGGCAGGGCAAGAGATTTTCATCTTCTCTACAGTGTCGAGACTACCTCTGGGGCCCACCCAGTCTCATTTTGAATGGGCACTGTTTTTTTTTTTCTCCTGGGGATAAAGTGATATGGTGTGAATCTGACTACTCACGTTCATCAAATGCCAAGGTTAAGAACAAGTGGAGCTGCACCACTGCTCCCTCGTTATGCCTTCATGATGTGGACAGGGAGACTTTAGCTTTACCCTTATTAGATCAGGACTGAGGCTTTGAAATGGGTATAATATTTGCTGATTTTTCATTGTAAATTTGGTGAGCTTTTCACCTTTCACAGCAGTGCAGTTGAGGTCTCTGTTTGACTGGGATCGGGCACTGCTTCACAGTGTCATTGGTGTCTGAATGGCCAATGAGTTGATACATGAATATACAGGGGCAGTGAGACCAGTGATTGGCTGGCAGGAAAAGTGAATGGGTTGATTGGGGAGCAGCTGAAGGGTGTGGAAATATGAGGTATATCACAGAAGTAATGAGACTGATTTTTTAAAATGTGATGTGGCAACACATGGCATCACAACTGCAGTCCAGCCTGAAGGTTGAAACTTTGCCAATACAACAGGAATAAGTGCGACTTGGTCCAGTGAGTATGTGCCGAGTAATTGTGAATTAAACAACAGTGTGTCTGGTGACTGCATCATGAGTAGTGTAGCACTGGAATATTGAGCATTGTTTTGCCATCAAATTTTGCATCAAACTTCACTCACTTGCAACAGAAACATACAGAAAGTTGAAAAGAGTTAATGGAGACCAAGCTTTATCCTGATCACAGGTTTTTCAGTAGCACAAGGACTTTTTGGAAGGGTGGGAGACAGTCGATGAACCATGTGCATGATGACCTGTCAGAACAGCAATGTGTGAAAACAAGAATATGGTGCAGGATCTGATCAAGTCTGATTGACGGGTGACTGATAATAGATAAACTTAATAGGAGTTACGTAGCTGTCCGTGAAATTTTAATGGACATTTGGGCATGTGGATTGTTTGTGCCAAAACTATGCCGTAAACCTCACCCACCTAAGAGCAAAAAGAAAACCGCAAGAGTGTGTGTTAGGACGTCCTCAGCCATCTTGAAAATGAGCCGGACTTCTTTAAGTGAATGATAACAGGTAACAAGAGCTGGGTTTTTTAATATGACCCTGAAACAAACTGCTCAAGTGATGGTGCACCAAAGACTTGTCATGTCCAAAGAAATTAAGAAAGTGAAAGTGAAGAATCAAGTCAATGTTTGTTTATCTTATCACTGAGGAGTGGTGCACAAGGAGTTGTGCCTGAAGATCAAACTGTTAACCAGACCTTGTAATAAGAAGTCCTTGAATAGCTACAAGAAAAGGTTCTGCGTGTTCAACCAGACATTGCTGACACGTGGCTTTTGCATCATGACAATGCGTCCTGTCACAGTGCGTTGTCTCTGAGGGAGTTTTGACAGCCAAAAACATTGCAGGGGTTTCATACCCCCCGTATCCCCCACATGTGCCCCGTGTGACTTTTTTCTTGTCCCAAGGATCAAGAACAGTCTGTGAGGACATCATTTTGAGCCTGTCAACAACATTCAGAGCCGTAACAACTGCACTAAAGGACTTCACAGAAGAAAACTTCCAAAAATACTTCCAGAGGTGGCAGGACTCTCTCCAGTGGTATGTTGCTTTCGAAGGGAACCACTTTGAAGGGGATCATGTTGGAATGTAAAAATTCTAGCAGTAACTCCTTTTGTAAAATTGGTTTCATTGCTTTTGTGACAGACCTTGTACATTTGTGAAGTAGGATCACAGTCATATGGAGGTTGGATGAGGGCTGATCACCACCAGTCTCCCACAGGACAGCGGATGTTTGGCCTTGGGCATGCAGGAATGCACAGAAGTGACAGGAGGTGACAGGAATCAGTTTCTACCACTGGACCAAGCCCAGTCAGGTGGCCAGTAATGCCACTTGTCATGCAGCATCAACACCACCTGCCCAACATGGGGCTGCCCAGTGACAGAAGCACTCATGTTTATAATTGTAGTGGCCCTGAGAGGGGCCAGTCCTAAATTCGGGTGCAGTTAGGTGAGGCTAATTGTGTAGGGTAAAGAATGTGGAGCTGGTGGGCACTATGAAGCAGCCACCAGAGTGGAGGAGGTGAAAAAGGAGATGGAGAAAGAAATGAAAACGAAGGAAAAATTTAACCTTGATCGTCACATCCAATTTCAGGACATCAAAATCCATTCTGCCAAGTCCAGTTACATGGGCTGTGTCATTAGGGAGGTGATTGAGATAGGGGTCCATTCCAGCATGAACAGAGAGGTTGGCCTCATCTTGAGCAGGTTGTGGAGAGCTCTTATGTGCTCCCTTAGCATAGACAGCCCCCATACCCATGTGGGTGATAGGCTTACAGTCTCTTTTATGACAAAAATTGTGTTTTCTGTTATTTCCCCTTGCTCTGTTGCCACTTTAACTTGAGACCACTATGCCATCCCAGAATGTCCGGCACCAATCACCCAGTGACATTGCACCATATCCCAGCTGAATGGACACCCAAAGTGTAGTGCCTTTATAAAGGTAAGGTAAAGGTTCACCCTATAACAGGCCCTGAGGGCCCAAGAGGGGGAGTAGAGGTATAGCTCTACCCATTCATGAGCCTTGGCATGAGGAGGGGATGGAGTGGCTAGCCCCACGCCCCAGCCACTTTACCCCTGGGAAAGAGACCCAGTACCCATTGTACAGGAGGCTGGGTGGGCCCCAGGGCCGGTCTGGACGGCTGCGAAAAATCTCACCCCCACCGGGATTCGATCCCTGGACTGTCCAGCCTGTAGCGAGTCGCTATACGGACTACGCTATCCCGGCCCACTAGTGCCTTTATACTTGAAGCTATATTGTGTATGAGTGTTGACATTACAGGTGGCAGTAACAGGTGAGAGTGAATGGACAAACAGGGACAGTAGTTCTAGAATCAGCACGGCATCACCCAGTCCAGTTAGCTGTTCTGGTGATAAGAGAGCTCTAGGACGAAGGTTCTCTTATACGTCAGCCAGTAACAGGTAAGTACTGTGAGATGGACAGCAGAATACATGTGTCCCTAACTGTCTGACATTTTGAACTTTCATGTTCTTGCTATATGTCAGACCAGTTTATTACCTTTGTAGTTTCTGTGTCTGTGTTCCTTTTTATCCATTGACATATGGTAGAGTCTTTTGGGTGTTATTAATTTGAACCACTAAAACTGTCATGAGCAATGCAATCATCAACATGCAGTCTGTTCCTCCTATGATGTACAGTTTTCTTTTTTATGTCACTCGAATTTATTACTGACACTCCTTATAGAGCATCTTTGCAAGGAGGTTGGGCTGAAAGTGGCTGTATTACCTCTGTCTTCTTTTTTTTGCCTGTCATATGCATGACACTGGTGTCTGGGCTGTCCATACTTCTTAGCTGACTACTGATGCTAGGGACAGATTTGTTGATATTAAGAAGCTTGTTGAAATCAGTATGGCCTTGTGGTTCCACCCACTTGCAGTTTTTGTTGTCATTGCTGGTGTTGACCTTGCTGTGCTGAAGCCACATTTAGCAACGCAGTTCCGAATTATGGCAGGCATGATGGATTTCCGTGCCACAGAAATATCTCACATGAAATCAAAGATGTGCCACTTCCTTCCTCCTTCTGCGGGAGCGTTCCTGTCTTTTTTGGAACAGAAAATGTACTATGCCCCTTTTGTATACTCATTTCATGTAGTGTATGGTGCCCTGGCCCAGTGGTTGCGCATAACTTGTGGAGACCGGCAGTAGGTACGAGAGGTGCACATGTTTCAGGGCAGTGCGGTGGTTGTTTTGAGCAACACATGGACCAGTTAGCAGAAGCACATTGTTGTTCTGGAGAGCCATTTTCACCTCAAAAGAGACCAGCCACACTGTAATTAATCTTACAGGTTGATTTGTAATCACATGTGTAATGCCTCAAGCCTTCTCAGCGGTGTAGTTTTTAAACTTGCCGAGAATTTGTGGATGAAGATTTTTGCTGTCATCAGCATTGCAAGGTGACAAGACTGCACTGTGTTTTTATACCGGTACCCACACTGGCACATCTCTCCCTTTAAAGCCAGAGTCCTCTGGTTTTGCATTATAAAAAAGCGACTTTTGTCGAGACTGTAAGTGTCTTTCAGGTCATACAGGATGATGACTGATTTTATGTGTTCTCGCCTCTTCTGTGTTGAATCGTCTGCTGAAGCAGCTTCTCTGCTCACTGATTGCCCCATCACATTAAATCTGTCTTTGAGCTGCTTCCACTGTCTGTCGGAGCATTTAAGTGAGTGCCCATCTTCAGGCCTGTTTCATCTGCTTTCATTTTTAGTGTTTGGCCGTCCATTGCAGTAGGGATTGTTCGAACATGGCAAATGCCTGTTTTGTTCCAAGAATGTATAAAAAACCATAATAAATGTAAAGTATCCTCAAAAATGTGTACGAAAGTATGAAAGTTTATTTTTAATAAAATACGAACACACACTGTCTGGAAACTTAAAATATATTAAATGACTGATGGCGAGACTCTTTACATGAACCGTGGAAGCACTGAAACTGTCTTAATGAAAGACAGCTTGACTGAGCAGAAGCTGATCTGCACAGTAGCAGAAGAGTGGGAGAAGCTGAATCATCATCCACGCGGTCTCATCTTGGTTTGTTGGAACATGCAAAAATAGGTCAAAACAGTGATTTAAAAATGGATAACCATCAGAACAGGATCCTGAAAAGCAAAGTTCGCAGACCTCAAGACTTTACTGTACGAACTGAATCAGTCACAAATTTAGTCTGGAGATAAAGTTTGTAAGTGCTGTAGTGTTTTTGTATTTGGAATTCCACATTTTTGAACTTGTCAGTGGTTTTTGTTTACCTCAATAGTACCTGTGTCACTTCACTCCATTTTATGTACTGTATACTAATCACAGTTCTGCCACTTAAAGGCTCAGTTTGCTAGGGAGTTTCATTTTTCTAAATAAACATATGTGGATTACTTCTGTATATTTTTGTCTCAAATCTTGCACAAACCAACACAGTGATACATATCTAATATCTAGCACTTGACTAAAGGCTTCAGATTTTCCATATCTTTTTTTAAATGTGTTATTTAATGATGCTTTCAGTGTCTGGGGTTATGTAGCAGTGGTGGTACATGAATTATTATGGATCATTCATGGAATGATACTGACTGGGAAAGGGTGAAGTACTTGGATAAAAATCTGTCCCAGTGCCACTTTGACCACCACATAACCCACATGGTTTTACCTTGGCTACAACCAGTATCTGTGTCATAAAGAGGCCAACAGCTAACTGCCTGAGCTATGGCATGGCCCCCATCATATCCCAACTCACCCACTTCCCCTAAGTTACAATATCTACAGTGTTGACTGTTCTGCTGTCCCATTTGTGTAAGTGTATTTATTATACCTTTGTACCACATTATTTTAAATTATTAACATCAGTGGATGAAAACCGTTATCTGCCTCTAAATGTATGATGGTTGCCCAGATAATAATGCCTGTATGTTTTTTCTGAATAAGCAATTTTTTCCTAAATCATAGTAAAATACGTGTAGTGAAGACTGATGGATGGGATAACACTATCTGTTGAAATTTTGTGATAGCTTCCCAAGTCTCTGACCTTGTGTGCAGCCCTGTATTGTCACACTGAAGCAAGATTTCTGCATGCTTCTTGTCAGGCCAGACTCATTTGGAACACTTCCAGAGTTCTCTTAACGTCCTGGTGTAGGCATGAGGGTTGATTGTCTCCCCTCTTGGCATTGCATCCCCAACAGTCACTCCTTCACAATTCCAGAAGAACGTGATTATGACCTCGCCTGGTGATGCAGACTCTTTTAGTATTTTATTCTTGGGAGACTGAGGATGGTGCCGTTCCATGGATTGCCTTTATATATCTGGTTCAAAATGATGGACCCAGGTTTTGTCCCGATTCAGCCCAGGACAAGAAGGTCTGTCACTCAGCTTCACAGTATGCCAACGACTCAGAGGAAGTGGTTATTTTGTTTGACTTTGAGGCTCCTAGGAACCCATCTGATGAACATCTTTGAATCTCCAAGATCATGCGTGAGGTGACCAACACTTCCTTTGCTGATTGAAAGACTGAGTGCTAGTTGTCAGGTTGTGATGTGTCAGTCCTTGAAAGTTGTGACATCAGCACATTAAAGTGTCCCAGCCCTAACAGCTATGACAGGATGTCCTGAGAGACGCAAATCATGGAACTGCTTTTCCTGTTTTGGAAGCCATCACTCTTTATGACTAGTGACCATTGAAGCTCCTATCAAGTGTAGCAGAGGTGTTTGTGGACATTTTCCACTAATTCCTTATATCAGCAAGGGGTTCTGTCATAACACGTTGACTGTAATGCACGGAATTGACTAACTCAACTCAATTTTGAAGTGCTGCTACTGTGGTGCTGTCTATCACATATCTTTACAACTTCATACATGAAGGCCAGGAACTTATTGTTTGTATTGCCAAACATATGTGATTGCTGGCTTTGGTACTGGCCAAGAAAAAAAATAGTGGTATGGGGTGTTACTTTTTGGGCAGCCTACATATTGAGTGCATTGCCATCAGTTTAGGAATGTGTGAGCCCTCCTTCCGTAGTTTTTATCAATCTCAGAAAGAACATTTCATACTTCTGCAGCTTCAGTCTCTTCTGTGTCGTATTATAACATGAAAATAATGTTGCTCCTTTACTGTTGAATTCTTATTGTTAAATCTTTAAAGCACCATGGTAACTGTGTGTATCATCCTATTGCACACTGAAACCACTGCATTTTCCCCACACAATGTGTTTATGTAATTTGTATGCTCCTTGCAATAAGCAGCATTATTTTTGTGTATAGTGTTAACTCCTCAGCTGTTGTTTGTAATGGAGATGGATTGTGTTTTCTTTGAGGTAGGAACTGAATTTGTGTATGCTGTTTTGATGAATTTCATATTTTAGAGGGTTAGAAAGGAGTAGTCTGTTATCATACCAAGCAAATATATTTTGTAATTTTGGTGATCTCAACTGAAGAAGCACGAAGTGTAATTGGGTTGGTTTATTAATCGGCAGGAAATATGTGCTGGAATGGGTATGATTGGTAGACTGTAATTTATGAAACATCACTGATGTGTATTAGAACTTTTTCCATTGTCACTGATTATAAAACGTACGTTTTATATTCAGTGGTACCTCTGATATTCGGTGACGATGGAAGAAATTCTGATACATATTGGTGATATTTCATGTTACACTATTTTCAAAAATTGTGTGGTACAGTTGGATGATAATTTAGTTAAATTTCTCATTGTCACATTGGCAGATTAGTTTCATGTCAGATTGTGCAATACAAAGGTGCATGTGAAAGTTCCCGGGCTGAGTCAGTGTCAAAAGATGTGGCTGCCTTTGTTGTTGATTGTTCTTGTCCCCATAAAAGCTGTCCCTTCTGAGTTTATGCAGTGTGTTCATTGTTACTGCCAGAGCTGAAACACTGCTGAGATTTTGTATATCCCTTAATGAATTTTATGGTTATACCATTCTTTGTAGCAAATATTTAACTGTATTGAATACTGGTGTCTTGCATGCATTCCAACAGAAGTGGAAGTAATGTCACGCGTGATGTGCCATACACTCGCTTAATGGACCATAGCCCAACAAACATTTTGCCTCCAAAACTTGATAGTGATTCCGTGCTGAATGCAGAGCGAAGCAAGTCCATATTGAATGTACCTGAGACAGAGGGGGCACCGAAGAGCAGTGCTTCAGACTCGAAGCTGGCTGTTGATTATTTTAATACTGCTGTGACCAAGGAGAGCTACCAGCAGGGGACCCGGAATGTAATACTGGTATGTGGAGCTGAGATTAAGAACTTCATTGTGTTTGATTGTGTAAACACTGTTGTCAAGAAGGCATTTGTGATAAGTCATATATTCTGGAATTTGAAAATATCAATGTGGAAGGATATAAGACACGCTGTGAGGTTTTGAGGTTCTCACTGTGGTGTTACTGAAGATGCACATTTTGTGGTATTTGACACTTTGTTGTCGGTTGAGTAGTTCCAGATGTTTTGAAGGATTATAGTGCGTTCATCTGCAGAGTCAGGCACTGCAAGAAGCAGTCATTTCTTTGACTGCTTTATTCTGAAGGTGAATCCCTATGCCCTTTTGAAATGTCAGAATCTACTTGTCCTGTGACACACCAACACATCCCTGAAGTCTTGTGTCTTCAAGTAGGACACTGTAAGCACTAAGCATGCTCACATGAGTACATTGTGCAGCAAGGAGTTCTCCATGATGAACATTTTCTCCTGTACAGCAACCTAGTAGTGTAAACGTAAGGAAATTTTGTGGGAATTTAATTTTTGTTGTTTCATAAATGATGTATCTTGTGTTGCCTTTATTGGCTTTTGTGTCTGCTGTCAGGTTTATTCATATTTTTTTAAATTGTGTTATTGAGTGACACTGTCGGTGGGTAAATTGTGTTACTGAGTGACACTGTCAGTTGCTAAATTGTGTTATTGAGTGACACTGTCAGTTGCTAAATTGTGTTATTGAGTGACACTGTCAGTTGCTAAATTGTGTTATTGAGTGACACTGTCAGTTGCTAAATTATATAGCATCAGTGGTAGACTAATTAGTGAGTGTGCAGCAATGGTGGAATGAAACTGACAGGGGAAAACCGAAGTATTCAGAGAAAAATCTCCCCCAGTGCCACTTTGTTCAGCACAAATCTGACATGGACTGGTGTGGGATAGAAACCAGGCCTCCTTGGTGAGAGGCCAGTGACAAACTGCCTGAGTCATGTCACTTCCCTCTGTTCAAAATTGATAAGCCATTGAAACTGAAGGGAAATATGTGTTGGTGGCTATGCTGAAGGACTGGTGGGTTGTGTTCTGGGGCTGTTGGTGAAGTAAATGTCATGCTTTTTCAATGTTTTTGCTTTGATTGTGGAATTAATGTGCATGTGGAAAATTAAATTAACAAATTTAAACTAATGAACAAAATTTGAAGTAATAAATGTGGAGTGATTTATACATCCTTTGAGTGACTTCTTCTGATTGTTATATGCTGAAGCAGTATTGTAGCAGATGCTAGAAACAGGTGAATTTACTTCACAGAATTGTGTGCATTCAGCAAGTATGTAGTGCCCAAACTTAATCCTTTGACAGCAGCTTCAACAAGCTGTACTGACTACATGTCCCTTGCATGTCGCCAGAGGCAACATGCTCTGCAGACCCAGACAGTGGGCAGTTTGATCTGTCTGTGGTTGCATTTCTGTGCTGATAGTTGTTGTCTAGTGGCATTGTTAGCATATAAAGCTTTGTTCTTGCTCTTGGTGTATCTGTACGCCCATTTTACACATCGAATGGTCATGTTCTGTGATGGAGTCTGCTGCCACCATGACTCTGTTTGCTAGTCCTTCCTTATCATAAATATTTTGTAGGAGGCAATGGTATGTGCATGTAGACAAAGCGTAGAGGCCCAGTTTGGTATGTGGTTTGTCTGTTGTTCTCAGCTGTAACCTGAGTAATTATGCTTGTAAAAGTGTTTCACTTTTCTGCTTGGAGGGCAGCGTACACTGTGTATGTGTATGTCATGTGCTGCTACCCCAAGGCATTTACAAAACCATTTACTCTGAATTTCAGTATCTTCATCTGTGTAGATATTGCAGTATTTACTGAATATGTCAGTGACTGTATATTCTGTGCTGTATGTGGGACTTAGCATTCAGAGGATTTAAAAAAATGTCAAATGCTTTTTCATATTATGAGTATTGTGTCCACAAGCAAACTTCTGAGCAAGAGAAAGTTTTGGGCATCCTGAGTAATTGCAGTGCATGTCTAAATAGGTGTATAAAAATGACGCTGGTTTTTTTTTAGTGGAAAAGCCCAAACTACAGTCAGAGGAAGTGCATGGTGTTCACAGAATATGGAATGGGAAAAGGTACAAGAGTTTGATGCTTACAGTGTGCCAGACTTTGGCTTGAAGCTTGTCGTTCCTTGTGTGTTCTACTGGGTCTGAGTCTCAGAAAGATGTGTCAAAGGCAAGGGCATGATACAGACCTACAGGTTTAAGAGAGCTGGCATACGTGAGTATAGGGTTAGACTGCGAGCTTGCAGGTCAAGGGGTTTTTCTGTCTTGAAAACTGCCACAACTGGTTCTGAGGCCCACCCAGCCTCATATTAAATTGGTACTGGGGTCTCCTTCCCTGTGGGTAAAGTGGCCAGGGTGTAAAGAGACCACTCCACTCCTTCTAATGCTGAGATCAAGAATGAGTGGAACTGTACCTCCACTCCATCTTAAGCCATCATGGCATAAACATGAACAGATTACTTTGTCTTTACCTGTAATTTAAAATGTGGTGAAGGCAGATTAGTAAACTATTTTTCTATAGTAGCTAAAATGTGTTATTCTTTTTGTTAAAATATGATACATTGGTACAGAAACATTTAGTGCTTTTTAGTTTAGTTTAGTTTAGTTTAGTTTAGTTTAGTTTATGGTAGGATCATGGCTGTATTTGCCCATACCCATGGCACAGCTGACTGACTGACTGACTGAGTGACTAACAGAGTAACTGACTAATTAACTATCTGACTGAATTGACTGCTTGGAGAGAAGTCCTTGTTGAGGAGCTAATAATTCCTCATCTAGTTGGGAAATTCTGAGCATATTATGCAACGTGGAAGTTCATAAGCATGAATTGGTGAAATGAGTGTCAGTCTCAACACAACTGTCTTTCTAATTGATCAGCAACATGTTTCGACCTAATGGAGATTATCTGCAGGCACTTTAAAACTTTTAAGACACATTGAGGAAGACAATGTGTAATTGCATGATTCATTGTTGGTCTTTGACAAAGTGTTGGGAAGAGTAGAATAAAATTATGGAATGTTAAAAGAAGGAAAATAGAATTAGACATGTCAATCAGAGGTATCGAATAAATGATTTACAAATCACATTCTGTTTTTTAGATCTAAGTTTGATAAAGCATTGATATTAGTCCCAGTTGTTTCTTGAAAACTCATGATTTATTTTAAATTACGGACTTGTGGTGGGGAAACCTGTGAGAAATTTACCACTTGAAAGACCTAGGCGTAAATGGGAGGATGATAAAGTGAATCTAAAAGAAAGAGGGTGGGAGCGTGTGGACTGCATGAACCTGTCTCAGGACAAGGATAAGTGGTGCACTCTTGTGAACACATTTTTGAAACTTCAGGTTCCATAAAATGCAGTGAATTTCTTGACTGGGTGAGGAGCTAGTAGTTTCTCAAGAAGGACTTCCCTCCATGGAGTTAGTTATTTTGTTAGTTATTTAGTCACAGTTGTTACTGAATGATTTGTAATCACACACATGCACTACTAGCATGGTCATTCATGTAGTTGACCTTATATTTAATTTATTTGTTGCCAGGTTTCAAAGCCTACTCTTTCCTCGGGGGTGAACTCTTCAGAATCTCACCATTCATTGTCGGTGGATACTGCAGAAGAAAACCTTTGCAAAGAAGTTCAACGTACAATGTCAATGAGCAGTGAAAACCATTCCGAGGCATTTTATTCAGCCGATGAAGATATTAGTCAGCACATTGGAAAATCAGCCAGCCGTACATCATCACTCCGCCATTCTGTTACATTGTCAAGGCAAGATAGCAGTGGAAGCAACACTACTAATAGGTATGTGTTGTCATTAAGATAACTCATTGCACCAAAAACGTGGAAATGAGAACCAGGAAAAATTTTATCTCAGATAAAATGTAAGACAGAAAGCCAAATTAAGAAAATAACCCTAAGGGTTGAGGAAGAGAGAGGAGAACTATTGTAGAAGAGTTGACAGGTTGAGAACTGTAGTGTGTGGTGTACTGATGTAAGGGATGTATACTGCAGGAAGTCAGGTGTTAGCAGTTACGACCCTAGTAACATGTACTTGAGCCTCAGTGAAATATGTGTTATGTATATCTTGAAGCTTTCATGGTGACAGAATTCAAAATAATCTTCTCAAGCTGACAACCATATCAGGTGGTTGAAATCAGCTGATGTTTCAGAGGCCAAATTTGTCTCCGTCATTAGGGTTTGACATCACTGAACATCCACAAAATTTTCCAGTTCAGCCATAGGCTTTACAATTCTGTGTTTTGTGTCACTCTAACTTATTACCAAATCCAGCACTGATGTTACTGTCAGAGCATCTTTGCGAGGATGTCGGGCTGAAGGTGGCCATGTTTCCCCTGTTTTCTCCTCTTCCTTGCCAATCATGTGTGTGGAACTGGGGTCTGGGTGTCCAAACTTGTTGGCTGATCACCGATGGTGTACTGCACAACTTCGGCACACACATTTCGTACAGTATATTATGCCCTGGTCCAGTGCTTGCATGGAACTGTTGGTGGTTTGTGGTAGGTACAAATGGTGCACATGTTTCAGGGTAATAGCTTTGTTGTTGTGGGCAGCACACTGTCCCATTAGCAGAAGCATATGCTTATTCTGGGAAGCCATTTTCACTTCAAAAGAGACCAGCCGCTCTGTAATTAGTCTTATAAGTTCATTTGTAGTCACATGTGTGATGCCTCAAACCTTCCAAGCAGTGTAGTTTTTAAACGTGCTGAGGATTAGTGGACGAAGAGTTTGCTGTCATCAGCATTGCAAGGTGACAAGACTGCACTTTGTTTCTATATGCTTTCTTTCACTGGCACATCTCTCCTTTTAAAGCCAGAGTCCTCTGTGCATTATAGAAAAAGTGACTTTTGTCGGAATTGTAAGTGTCCTTCAGGGCTTACTCGGTAATGATTGATTTTATGTGTTCTCACCACTTCTGCACCAAATCATGTGCTGAAGCAGCTTTTGTGCTCACTGATTGCCCTCATCATGTTACATCTGTTTTTGAACTGCTGCCACTCGCTGATGGAGCAATTAAATCAGTTCCCATCTTCAGGGCTAGTTCATCAGCTTTCATTTTTACTGTTTGGCCATCCACTGCAGTAGTGTTCTTTCAAGATCGGAAACCCATTCAAACAGCTCATCTTCCATATTAGCATACTTTGATCCAAGAATCCTCAGCTTTTTGAAATACCACCCGCTTAGAAAGCCTGTTGTTCAGTGGAATTCCAGTTTTTTAAATATGTTGACAGACTGGAGGGTGGAATTCAATATGCCTGGCTTATTCCACTTTTACTTCTCCCATTTTTGCCTGTTTCTCTAAAGACCTCTAGTTTTCATGCTATTGCCCTCCTCATGTTTTCTCTCTACTTTTCCCATACTTTTTGTGCTGTGTGCAATAAAAATTCATAATGTAATGTGACTGATATTGCGGCACTTTTGTAGTACAAAGGACATGCTTTCTTCTCCTCAATTTTCTCTGCAGCCAGAACGAAATGTAATGGCTTAGAACCTGTGATGCTTGCCTCATGCAGGTTTCGTGTTCAGCAGAAAACTTGCTTGTGGGTAACTGCTTATTATGTGGCTGAAAGAATTTTTAGGTGTGTACAAAGTATGTGGTACTGAGATATTTGTTTAAGTAGCACAAGTTTACAGTAAAATAATTTTGAATAGTCCAAATTTTAGTCACTGCTAGGCTGGAAAACTCTTTCATCTTTTAAGCAGTGTGTCATATTTTATGGAAATTTTCTTTGGAAGACTGTTTGCAGAAGTTTGAGATTGAATATGATTTTGTACATTAACAGCTAATGAGGACTGCCACTTCGACCATAAATTTAAACATTTTCCAGA
This sequence comes from Coptotermes formosanus, assembly GCA_013340265.1. NCBI lineage: Eukaryota > Metazoa > Arthropoda > Insecta > Blattodea > Rhinotermitidae > Coptotermes > Coptotermes formosanus. The sequence continues at coordinate 144,223 of BLKM01006147.1, forward strand.
TTGAAGGTTTATTTTGTAGATATAATTTATCAATATAGCAGAAGATTTATATTTTTAAAAACAAAAGATTTTTAGAAACTTGACAAAATTTGGAGTTTCAAGTGTGCTGGGATGTGACACTGTTGTTTGGTGTGCAGATCCTGACGTTTTGCAGGAGTGTAGTGAACTTGTCTTCAGAGTGAGGCAGTCTAGAATAAGCAGGCAGCGAACACTCATACAAAACCATGAGAATGAACATTTTTACAAACATTGACAAGGCAGTCCCCAGCGCATAAATATGTGAAGTTAAAATAGGCAACACTCAAGCCACCCTTCTTCCTGTACTGTTTGTCCTTGAAGATGAAGCACTACAGTCATTTGATACATTGAGAACTACATGTCAAATGACAGACTGTCACACCTCAGATGAATTTACTCTTCAGCAACCGTGCTGTGAGAACCTCAGAGCTCGCATTGGCCACATTCATTTTCAGTGTGCAGGTTGGTTACAAGTTAACAGACAGTTTTCAGAATTCTTCTTACACAGTGGTGTCCCAATATTCAGTATGCAGGTTTGTTATTGGCCATTCAGGTTCAAACCCTGGACAGGACTGGCGATTCAGGTTCAATCCCTGAACAGGGCTTATTAAGATAAATTCTTTTCTACTAGTTAATTAGAAGGACTTGTGCAGTGAATAGGGATAGCTAGGGAAGACAGCGGGAGGGAATGAGTGCGGCTAACGCATTCAAATGGCTAGGACCGAGCAGAACATCCATCAGCTGTCACACTGAATGGAGTTTTGCAGCTTGGTGTTTCTTAGTGAAACCTGAGACTTGACATTTCTTGAGGACATAATTCCTTGAGTGGGAAGGGCCATTGGGCATCACCCCAAAAGGTTCGTTAATCGTATGTTTGGGGTATGCTGGCTTAATTTAGTGCAACCAGTCAAGTTCAGTTGTTCAAGAAGTTGAATTTTGCCTATGGGGTTCTTCTAAATTTAAGTTTCAGCCAGTAGGATCATTTTGGTACTGGTAAAGGGGAACTTGACTTTCGAGTTGCGACTAAGTATGGGGGGGCCACTCTGCTTTTGGCTGTTGGGGAGTACAGTTAGTAAGTTTGGTGCACTACAAGTTTCGGACAGTTTGTGCCTAAAATCTGAAATTTAAAGTGAACTAGCCCTGTTATTCCAAGTGCTGTGGTCGTTAGGTTTGCTGCTAACCTTCATAATGTACAACAACAAGTGTGGAAGAGTTCCAATAAATCTTTGAGGTTCTATCAAGTGTTAAATGTAAATTATCGCCTTAGTTGGGTGGCAGATGCTGCAGGGACCTCCCGTGTAAATTACCCTGAAAACAGATATTGTGTTCACTGAGCTAACCGGGACAAAACCTACCACTGTGGTGGATGGTAGCAGGTTGTCTACAAATTAACTGGCAGTTTGTAGGATTTCTATTACACAGCATTGTTCTAATATTTAGTTTCTTACCACACATGTAAAAGTTCATGGGTAGAAGGAACTTAGAATCAGAATCCAGGATGCTGTAATGGCAGCTGAACAAGACATGCTGTGATGAGTCTAGGATGAAGCTGCCTGTAGGTTGGATGATTGTCTTGTTACCAGCAGGGTCTGTTTTGTGTACCTTTGACTGCACATTAAAGTACTTTGACACAGGAAATTGTTTTTTGGTATTTGTTATTGTATTGTCATTTGTCTGATCATTACATCTGCAGTGAAGAGCTATGGACTTAACATGTGTGGGGAGAAAGCTTGAATACTGGGAGATTGCTTAATAATAAAGAAGTTTTGTGTGAATATTATCAATAAAAGTCATAGGTCTTCCAAACTGTGTAAAATGTGTAGCCACTCTGTATTGTGCACAGATGTTCAAGTTCCTGCACTTTTTTTTGTAGCCATTTGAGCAATATACATGTACTTTCATGAATGTGAATGTGGCGTGTCCATTTTTTTGATTTTTAAACTTGGTTACAACCAGTCTTTAGAATGAAATATGATTGTGTTGCTGATGCCATAGGTTGGAAATGTTCTCTCCACTGTGAGCAGGGTACCATGTTTTGATTTGGGTGGGGCATTACATAGTCTTGCAGGTAGATACAAACATTTCAGAAGAAGGTGGTGTCTCAAGATGGTGGCCAAACAAGCTGGTAATTGTTCTGACTGGTATTTGAATGTTGCCTCTTTGGAATTAATTATGAAAACTGGTCAAACTACAAGTACCTTAATATTTGTGGTTTCAAACTTCTGTGATCATTGATTTCACTGTCATTATTTTGAACTTCTGTCACTGGTCCTGACAAATTGGAATGTGATGACATGGCTGTTGATTTGGCCTCTGAACTGTGCTGGTACTGTACAGGTCACTCTCAGCTCAGGCAGCTTCTGTCTTCCATTAAGTGAGGTTCATTTCTTTTCTGCTTTGGGGACAATCTGTTTTATTCATCCAAAAATGTTTATATTCTCATAGCAGCAACTTTCATGGTTTTTATGATTTTTGAAGTCCCTTTCTGTGTCTGTTACTGTAGTTTTATGGATTATTTGAACCATGTAAGCGTTTTACACTGAAAATGGATTCTGATGTTTATGATGGTGTTATTGGTCCCAGTTAATCACAAGCAGCCAGTCTTTGCTGTATTTTGTGACCACATCCCTTTTAAATGTAACTTATATTGGGATGTGCTATGCATGGTGCAGTCAAAGTTTCTGGAGTGACTGTGAGGTGACACTACTGCTGCTAGCACAAACTTGTGTCGCTAGGTGTAAATAATGTTGACTCAGCTAAGTCAGTCCTGCTTGGTATAAGGCTGTAGCATGTGAGATGTCCAGTTATGTCTTGTTATGAGCAAGTGTTTGTTGCTTTATTTGCAGTTTTGACATATGTAGGAAGTATCAGACTTGGAAGAAAAGCATGTCTGTATCAGATGTCTTAAGGCTGAGAAAATGCTACAGAAAATTTCACAGTGTTGAAAGTAGCTTTAGAGGGCACACATTGTGAGGAATGAAAATCTTAGAGTTGTTTTGTAAGTTCAAAATCAACATGACCTCTGTTCAAGTTGGTGAATGCTTGGGACGTACAATGGCAAGCAAAAGCCGTAGGAAGTGTTGATCAAGTGAAGCAACCTCTTCCCATAAACAGAAGAATCATTGTGTTTGGAATTACTCACAGTGTGGGAATTTTGTGTCAGTTTAAAGCATATTGAAAGACAATCTGAACACTTGTTTGATTTCTGCCAAGTTTGTGCCTCACCTGCAGACTAAGAAGTAGAGGGGGCATAATGTCATTATGTTCCAGAACCTGAGGTTTGGAAGAGACCCAGAATTTCTTTGAATGTAATCACAGGTAAGGAGACATGGTTTATGAAACCAAGCAATAATTGTCTCATTGGAAGAACCTATTGTTTCCATACCACAGAAGAGGCAAGACAGTTCTGCTCAAGTCAGTGTGTTTTCACAGAGTTGTGCTTTATGAATTTTTTTTCCAGGAGGACAGTCTCTAAACCATCATCATTACTCTGGCATCTTGTGACGTCCATGGGAAGCATGCCCCAAAAATGACAAGAGGGATGGAATTTGGGAGATCTGTTTCTCCACCATGACAACACATCTTTCCACTCTGCTTTGTCTGCATGAATTTCTGGCTATAAATAAAAGGACTCTTATCTCACACTCTCCATACCTACCAGATATAGGGCTGTGTGACTTTTTTCTTTAACCAGAAGTGCAGTTTGTGTTGAAGGGCAGGAGGTGTAATGATATCACCACTGAATTCAAGAAAAATTGGAGGATGCACTTGCCGAGTTTCAAACAAGTGACTTTACGAAATGCTTTGAATAGTGGTGTGGTAGCTAGGCTGGCTGTATAAAGTCCCAGGGAGACTACTTTGAATTGGGAAAGACGTTGTTGTTATGGAGAAATAAATTCAGTCCAGTAACTGTTGTGATTGCACTGTATTCTTGTCATATTCTGCGTTCAGTGGATCTAATTTATTTTCACATATCAATATTCTGCAGGAAGAAGTTTTCAAGCGAATTAAGCATAATGCCGGGGACTGTTCACACGTTGCCATCCTCCACTGCCACAGCAAGTGCAGCTGTGTGTTCAGAAGGACGCTCCCATCTCCCTAGCCATCGCAGTGATCATGACATACACACACCAGAACATCGACATCAGCAACTTGCTCAGTGTCCAGATATGGTGAGTGAGATTTCAGAATATTCGCATGGTCACAGACAGCATCTTTTAGCTTCTTCGTATCTGTCCATCCATCTTTCCATCCTGTGGTGTGTATCACCTTGGCTTCCACTGGATGGACTTGTGTAACATTTAACATTAGCAGCGTTTATGAAAATTTGTTGAGAAAATCCAGATTTAGTTGAAATGGGACTAACATTTTGGGCACTTTGTGTGAAGACGCAAGTGTGTTTACATTGTTGACAGCGTCGTAAAATCGACAAGAAACGGATATTTTCAAGTTGAAAGGTATTGGGCTGTTACAGTAGCCATGGAAGGGTAAGCAGGACAAAGATTTCATACCTCAACAACAGTACAGTAGAAAATATGTTGTTGCATTCTGTGGTAGCATTTTCACTATGTATATTGTTGACACGTGGCTGAACAGTAAAAATTGAACTTACTTTTGCATTTCCATGGCAGCAGTGGTTACTCAAACATGCCACAGTGTTATGTTATATGCATATTGCCTATCTTGTTACAGTATATCATGAAGATTTTTTTTGCATGAAGAACAAACTTTGGCATTGTATGCCTTTCCCATATTCACACTTGCATATTTCCTTTTAAGGCACATTCACATACTTCCGAACAGTACCTGTTAGCTTTGTCATGTCTGTCTGTCCATCCATCCGTCTGCATGTATGAGCTCAGCTCCCACTGGACAGATTTCCATGAAATTTGATACTGGGGGGACTCTAAAAAAATCTGTTGACAGAATCCAAATTTTGTTAAAGTCAGACACAAAATTAGGCAATTTGCATAAAGGTATAAGTATGTTTTGCTGTTATTGGCTGTATCAAGTTGCCGTAAAAGCATTGTTCACAGTGACATGCAAACCGAGAGCACAAAAGGAACATGATGCTGCTCATCATATTTTCATAAAAGTCCCCGCTATCAAACTTCACCAGTATGTGTCCAGTGGGAGTTGAGGTGCTACATGTGGACAGGCAAGTGGGCAGACAGAAATGACAAAGGTAATAGGCGCTTTTCAAGAATACTGAATGTGCCTAAAAATTATATTAGCATTTTGGCTGCTTTATAGTACCCTCTTTTTTTTTGTCTTATTGTTGACACTGACACTTAGATTGATAGTGCAAACTGAACACGTCACTTTTCCTATGAACCAGTGGTTACATGAACACGTCACAATGTTACATTATACATACAATGCCTGTTACATCATAAAGAATTATTCAGTGTCCGTTAGCAGACTGGCATTGTACTGTTGTCCCACATGAACATGTAGGTCTGCATTTGACATGATGAAGACTTGTTTTGTATCTACTGGCAGGGCATTTTCTGCCTTTCATATCATTTTTCATGCAACACAAATACACAAAAATGGAACACTAAACAACCAAAAAAACAAAAGCAGCACATGTGACAGCATTAAGAAAACAACAGTATAAATGAAGAACTGGGGCAAAAGTCTTAATCCATGAAAATATTGATCAGTTGGTTAGAGAATGCCACAAATTAGTACAGAATCTGTTCTAATGACAGAATTATTGTTGTACAGGGTTTCTAGGCCCGCCCCCACTAAACTAACATGAAAGGGAGTCAGAAGGTCAGGCTTGGAGCCCAGAGTTTAAACCCTGTAGCGTGCCACCATCTCATGATTTAGTATAGGGGACTGTGTGAGATCAGTCCTGTATATATGAGGGTAATTCAAAAAGTAAGGACAATTTGTGAATTAAGCAAGTACCACCAGCGATAGCAGCCAACCAATGGTAGCTGGTTGTAACTTGATTCTGACAGGTTTCAACATGCGTCGCCCAGTACTCCATTGTCAGTGTGGCTGCAAACATGGACGCTGTGCTTTCTGATTGCACCGTCATTGAACAATGGACTGTGATAAGGTTTCTTTGGGCAGAAGGGTCAAACGTGCTGACACTCACTGAAGAATGTTAGCACAGTGTGGTAATGTTAACTGCATGAGTCAGTGAAAAGCTTATGAACTGGGAGCAAGGTTTAAATCTGGAAGAACGAGTGTGACGAAGCTCGATCAGGACACCCATCAATGTTGCGCTCTCCAAGCCAACATCAGTTGTGCTAACACTTTCATTCAAGACGACTGACAGATTACTGTGTCTGGAGTTGCTACTAAGCTGAACGTTAGCTCTGGTTCTGGCTGTGTTACTGTTGTGTCCATTTCAGTTTGTTTGTGATTAGTACAAGAATTGCCTTTACTTTTTGAATTACCTATGTAATTTGTGATGTATATACAGTTCTTCAGGCTAAAGTATGGGGAGGCAGAGAGTAGCTAGCTGTGAATGAGTCTTATTTACAGTATATTACAGTTGTTTAGAAGACATTACAGTTTGGAACTGGGCAATACTTGGAATGCGTTACAATCTTATTTAGATGTGTCTTTCTAACTTCTGACCAAGTACTACCAAGAACTGACATTCTTTAAGGATAAACTCAAGAAGAAGTCCTCATACCTGAAAGATTCAAATCCAACCAGATGAGTATGCAAATTACAACCCTGTCCATGGTCGCAACATGCCCACTAGAAGCTTGTGTATGCTGGTGACTTCCAATGAAAGTATGATTACCAAACATACCAGAATCTGTGAATATACATGACCTTGAAAAGCCAGATTTCAATAAAAGGGCAGTGAACACGTGGCTAAAGGTTGGCAGACTCTTTCGTGAAAATGTTGAATTTATGATAGCCGTCCAGGACCAGGTTTTAGTACCAGTAATTATGAGATATACATTTTGAAGGACCTGAATATTGTGTACATAGTAGTGACACCTGCAGAAAATATTGATTGAAATCAGAAACCATTCAAAATGTAACCAGTGCCTGCCATGCATTACAGCCATCATGACAGTCAAGTAGCCAACATTATCCATTAAGAATTGGCTATAATGTGGACTATCAAAGGGAAAGCCAACAGCATGTTATAAATATGAGCCCGAGTCCATGTTAGAGAACTCATAAACTGTACTATGACAGAGTAAAAAGCTTATGTAACACCAACAAATGCACTTTTCTATATAATTTGTGCAGAATAGCATGTGTATAGCTCCTACATGTTTCAGTGCTCTTATCTCACCATCTTCAGGGAGCTGAAACCAAAATTTCTTTAAAGCTAACAGCAAGAAAATAGGTCACAATAAGTGTACATGCATTGTGGTCTCAGTAGTGCAGAATTTTACAGATTTCGGTTAAAATGGTATACTTAAGTGTGATATAATGTTGGTGGAACAGTAATTCAGTTTGTTTTATTATTGTTATTGTAATAATAATATTACACATACGTGTGACAATTATAAGTGACAGTTGACTCCATAATTCAGTTGAACTTAACGTGAATATTCCGTAAGTGTCATTACATTACTCAACTGTTGGTATTTTTGGTATGCTAAAAATGTTACAAAACTGAAATTATTATTAATATGCGGGTACATGCAGCTGGGTTGTATACCACTAAAAGTATAAGTTGTGTTTGGCATATATATTAGTTGGTTTTATGAAAAAAGGAAACTAGGTGGTGTAAGTGTGAGTGCTGACTCAACACCGTCATTCAGTTAACTTCAGTTCTTTGTTATTAATGTGCTGAGACAGCAGGCAGAAGGCCAGTTACAGGGGCAGCACAGGATTTTCTTCAGAAGGACACAATTCTTGTCTTTTTGGCAGTGAGTTTCATGCAGTCAGACAGGCACAATCTATGAACACTAGTTGTATATGACTGAAGGGGGATTTTATTTCATGAAAAATTTTGATGTCATCAGCAAAGAGAAGGCAGTTTGAATACCTGACCACACCAGATTGCAAACATCATAGCTGGTAGAAAAACCAATGCCACTTGAGAACAGAAGGGCAAGTGATAACAGTAATCAGTGTTCTTAATTCGGTGTTACTTTTAAAAAAACAGTTCAGATTCTACTACCAAAAATCACTTGTGGCCTGCCATAATTTTTAGATTGTTGATCTAGCTTGCATTCAATTTGAGTTTGAGACCGCTGGGATAAGGTACCCTAGGTTATGAAAATTAAGTGAGAGGTCATTGCAATGTTAAGTGTAGCTCTTTTGTTCCACAAAGTTAGTGTTTTTCAGTGGAATCCCCAAGCTCACTGATGCATTTGATCTTGGCACATTCCACAACAGTGAGGGAGTGGAAGCAGCTGTTTGTGAATAGCAGTGAATGCAAGAGCCTGATGTCTGCCATGACTGAAATCTTAGACCTGTGCCAGTATGGGACATATGTGTTAGTGTGCTTGTGGGTTACTGTGGTAAGTAATGTTACCTAAATGGAGTAAATGACCCACATTGAACACTGTAATGACTTGTTATTTAATTTTTATGACTTAGGGATCCTTACTTCCTGAACATGCCTTGTAATAATTTCGTATTGCAGAGTGTGTCAGGGGAAGAGGACAGGCGAAGTGGGGGAGTTGTAAATATGGCAACTCCACACAGAAGGTGTGGCAGCATGACTTCTGGCATGCAGCTGCAAGCTGCCATCCGCTCTTATGTTGGCAATAGCCTCACTGGATTGCAGGATGTTTCTGAAGGACGAGTTGGTGAAGTAGGGTTCAGCACAGACTGATGTGTATCACCTTAACCCGTCCTTTGATGGTTACAGCATAGATTTTTGTATCTGAGTGTGATTTGCTGTTGGATGAAAAGGTCTTGCACGCCTGTTACATGGTCCGTTGTGATGATCTGATTGCAGTGTGTCTTGGTACATGTGAAGCCTCTTCCATCAGCAAGTAGTAGTCATTCTTTCCAAAAGCACGTGATGCACAGCCATTTTTTATGGTCTGTTTGTCTAGTGTTTCTATGTGGACAGAAGCATGGGGAATTTAATTTCAATGAAGATTATTTTCTCTTTTTGTCATCAGTGTTAAGAACCATCATAATGAGGGTATAAACAGTGACTGCATGCATGTGAGGGTGTTCTGTTTCAGCGTTAATAAGAATATGAATTAATTTCTTATCTGTCGGCATATTATGTGATTCTTCTACATAGGAGAACCTCCTACTGTTGTGCGGGCTACATCAGTCTTGTTCCTGCGTCTCCCAGTGTGTACTCCTTTCTCGTATTCGGATACTGCTGTTGCTTTCTGACATATCTCTCAAATTCACCCATCGCTTTAAGTGGATACTGCCTAGTGTACATAACTGGAGGACCGTTAATACAGTAAATGTAATTGTTTCCTCATGAAGAACTGGTCATGTTTACGCCTCCAGTTTGTAGTTTGGTTGTTAGGCCTTCAGTGCAGACGTTTTACAACTGCACATCTCTTGTTGTCCGCCATGGTGTTTTTTGTATGTGGCTTTAATTTTTTGAGCACATTTTTTAAAATTCGTGTGTTGTTCTGTACAATGTAAAGGATGGAATTTTTACAGCACTTTTATGAGCAAATGATTTATAATGTGACCTTATTATTTTAACACCTTGCGGACCGGTACTCCAATAAGCAAATTAACGTTGAAGGTTTGTGTATGTGGTAACTCTCTAAAACACACAGTCCAACATCAGTCAGCTTCGTGTTCAGGGCACCAGTAGATGGATTACTTCATTACAATTTCTTTAGAACACGTGACATTTTCTTTGATGTTTTGCCATTTTCCCAGTGGTGGGTATCCTCTCTGGGAAATGACGTTCGGAGAGTCTATTAGGAGATGGGTTAGTAAACATATGACCATACACCTCTCCAGAATATGACATTCATTGAGTTGGTTAGGAGATGGTTCAGTGGACATACGACTGTACTCTTCTCTAGAATATGACATTCACTGAGTTGTTTAGGAGATGGTTCAGTGGGCAGGTGACTGTACAGCCCTCCAGAATATGACATTGACTGAGTCATTTAGGAGGTGGTTTTTGTGGACAGATGACCATAGACCTCTCCAGAATATAATATTCACTGAGTCATTTAGGAGGTGGTTCAGTGGACAGATGACCGTACACCTCTCGAGAGTGTGACATTCACTGAGTCGTTTAGGAGGTGGTTTAGCGGACACACGTTTATACACCTCTCCAGAATATGACACCCACTGAGTTGTTTATGAGGCAGTTCAGTGGACAGATGACCGTACACCTCTCCAGAATATGGCATTCACTGAGTCGTTTAGGAAGTGGTTTAGCGGACACATGTTTATACACCTCTCCAGACTATGACATTCACTGGGTTGTTTAGGAGGTGGTTTAGCGGACACACATTTATACACCTCTCCAGAATATGACATTCACTGGGTCGTTTAGGAGGCGGTTTAGTGGACACACATTTATACACCTCTCCAGAATATGACACTGAGTTGTTTATGAGGCGGTTCAGTGGACAGATGACCAGACACAGGATGAGGCCCACTCAGTCCCTGTTGCTGTGCTAGTCTGTTTGTCAGTTGGAGCCTGAATGTTAGGTAGTCAAGTGCCTTGTTTGATGGCGCAGAGTTGCAAATGACCGCAGAATTTTGAATGGTAGCATTCAGTAATCTCCTAAACAGTTTCACATACCAGTTCAAATATTTCTTCCATTCAACCAAACGTGACTAACATTTGATTTTTTGGATCAGCACCTTGTATATGGCTGTTGTAGTTATGGACAACAATGAGCTTTATCGTATCCATGCATTTTATCTATCTGGTATGTGGAGGCCATTGTCGCTCTCTTCTCATCACGTCAGGCCAGAATTGCCACATCTCTTGAATGTTCAACAATATGCTGTCCTCTTTTATCTGTTTTTTTTCACAAAGGGGCAAATGTTTTTTTCTGTTAACATGTAAGATGCCAGTGGAATGTGGCTGTTTTTATTTTAGAAATCCTGCAAGCTCGTGGGAATTATGGAAACTGTCCATGTGGATGGTGTGACCACGGTGTAGGACAGGCTGTTCCACTACTACTGCTGCAGTTTTACTTGGCTCTGCCTTTGAAAAATTGTTCTGTAGTTTCTGTCTCTGAATAAGGAACAACCAGCTATACCTTGTACTGGGTTCACGCTGCTCATATGATTTTATGTTGAATTTGGCAGCTTTGAGTGATATACAGTGAGTAATGTGATGCAACAGACGTATGTCTAGGGATGATAGAGGAGGCCAAAACAGTGCATTTTGGAATAGTAACCAATATCTGGACATGCTTTGGTTGCTAAATACAGAACCATGAACACGTTTGGTTTGGAAGGATGAATTGCATGTTGGTGTGGAACTTCATAGCCTGCTACTTAATTGTACTGTTCTGGACATGGAGTTCTGTGAAATAAACTACTGGTTAAGAAGAATCAAATGTACATGTGAAGTATTGCTTGCAGTAGATTTATGACAGTGTTTTATTAGATGTGGCAAACATTTCTGCATTGATTTTCATTTTCTGTTTTCATTTCACATGTAAATTTGGCTCTTAATTTTTTTTTTTTATTTAACAGAACTCCATGTTCAGAGCAGTAAAATTAAGTAGCAGGCAACAAAGTTTGAGAGCAACATGCATTTGATCCTTCCAGACTGAATGTGTTCATGGTTTAGCAACTGAAACAAGCAATTCTGGGTACTGGTTCCTATCCTAAAATACATTGTTTTTATCTTCTCTATCATGCCTAGGATTCTATTGGTTGAATTACATTACATCCTTTATATAGCTTGATAGACAAAACAACCATTGCACAGCATCAAGAACTATTGTGTTCCAAGGTTTTGATTTGGCAGGTACAGTTGCTGAAATACCTTCCTGTATTTTCCAATTAATGTTTGAATTTTGAACATTTTGGCTGCCTCTTCATCTTCACTTAGTGCCCAGTTGTCATTGAAATGCAGAAATTTGTTACGAGCTCCAGTCTTTCAAGAGGAAGGGTTTCATGGAACAAAGAAATGCACAGAAGGTGGTTTTTATAGTAGTAGGACCTTTGTATGGGTTTCGATAATATTCCCATTACCACAAACAATGCTATAGCTATATACATCAGATGCATGCAAATTCTGGGTACCAGGTTGCTCAGATGACTAAACTCTGTATTGTGGCACCTAATATTTGTGGGTCCTCACTATGGAAATTGCTTCACGTTACCGTGCTGGTGCATAGAATTTTGAAGTGAAGCCTAGATCTTTGGAAAGTTTGTGCCCCCCTGATATACATTTTGTACTGTCTCATGTCTTCCAGTTTCTGGTCCTTGAGTGAAAAGTAAATGGTGTGATGCTCTTAGCTATTTCCTGCCATGCATGTATGTTGGTTTCCTGTACAACATATCAGATAAAAGTGAGGTCTGAGAACTTCTGAAACATGTCTGCAGTGTCCATGTCAGTGCTAGTATTGAACTGTGTCTACAGTGTCCATGTCAGTGCTAGTATTGAACTGTGTCTGCAGTGTCCATGTCAGTGCTAGTATTGAACTGTGTCTACAGTGTCCATGTCAGTGCTAGTATTGAACTGTGTCTGCAGTGTCCATGTCAACACTAGTATTCAACTGTGTCTACGGTGTCCATGTCAGTACTAGTATCAAACTGTATCTACAGCATCCGTGTTAGTACTAGTACCATATTGTGTTTACAATGTCGATGTGAATTCTAGTATCAAACTGTGTCTACAGCATCCATGTCAGTACTAGTATTGAACTATGTCTAAAGTGTCCGTATCAGTGCTAGTGTCAAACTGTGTCTACAGCGTCCATGTCAGTACTAGTACCAAACTGTGTCTACAGCGTCCATGTCAGTACTTGTACCAAACTGTGTCTACAGCGTCCATGTCAGTACTAGTACCAAACTGTGTCTACAGTGTTCATGTCATTACTGGTATTGAACTATGGTCCACAAACCTCAGAAGACTTCTGCTGTGAACCAGCAAATATTCTGATACCTTGCAATGAAAATGTTGTTTGACACCCTTCCCAGTCCAAATATTACTCCCTGTCCTTCAGCACATAAAGCACCTTTATTTTCATCTTAAGTGTCACTACTTTTGTGAGTACTTTGGGGGAGTAACTGTGAGTACTTTGGGGGAGTAACTGTGTGTACTCATCTTGATCAGAACTATATTCTGCCATATCATCATCATCTAAAATTTCACTTGAATGCTCACTTTCCTTGAGTTGTCCCTTTCCAGAGAAAGAACCACATGATCCTACAACAGATTATTGCAAATCCAGATCTCAGTGGACTTCTTGGTTTGTTGTACCAGAGACTGTACAAATGCAGCTTGGTGCTGAACATACAGCATACCTGAAACCCAAAGCAGAGGATGTAAATATGTACAGCACCACATCCATGAAACCACGCTGAAGGGTTAAATAATGTCCTGTGCATAGTGTGAGCTGTTGCTGGCGTTGTTAAATAAACCATACCTGAGAGGTGATTTAATGCCAGAAGACACTTTTGACATATTTTTCACAACACAGTCAGGAATGTATAGTATAGCTGTAGCTTAACTACTGCACCATATGAAGTGTTTGTGGGTCTGTGGAATGTGAAACGAATACATTTTGAAAGCCCTGTAATTTGAAAAATGAGTAGAAACTACAGAGTTGTTGTGAATGTTACAGAGTCAAGATGGAACGCTGCTGGATTCATCTGACACTCACTCTGTGTCCAGTACGTCATTTATCTCAGCTGTCTCATCACAAGAAGACATCGCATTAGTTAACTTGCATATGCAGATTAATAAACCAATCATAGACTCTCCACTACTCATGTCCAGCTATGTAAATCAGCTCTCACAGGTAAATACTGATAACTAGCCCTGTGACCATCACGTGACAGATGGACATAATATTCCTGCATTTCTCCATTGCCGCTTCCATCAGTTGTTTCTTTATTCCTAGAGCAAACCAACTGGACTACTGCCATCTGGTTAAGATATGTTGTGGTATATGCTTAGTACTTTATGTTCAGCTTCAACTTGCACATCACATAAAAAACACTCGCATGTTTATTGTTTGTTGTGTTATGTCACTTGTAAAACCTGTTTCTTAAGCTGCTTTCATTGCAATGCTGATTGTATTTGGATTTTTTCCATTGTTATTTAGTCTACAGACACATTTCGAAAGCCGACTGCTTTCATCTGCAGGTGAACTAGTCTTAAGAATAAGTAACAATCTAAAACGAACCAAAAACCTACAAATTCATATGTAACAGACAACACAATCTGGACCTGTAAACATAAAAATAGTGTATACAGTACTGAATCTGAAATTGTAATGAAATGAAATGAAATGAAGTGAAATTAATTTTTCCTTGTTAGAAATGAAAATAAACAGATCTGAACAAGCAGCAAAATGAGATTATCCAGTAAATGAAAATGTGAGGTAGTAACAAGCTCATCAGTACAGTCTGTTGGTAAAACCATGCACCTATCACAAAGCACAAGTGGGTGCATGATACCATGGTGTACCTTCATGGCAAGCACAGGGATGATGTTGCCTTTATTCACATGTATGTATGGCTACTTGGGTCAGTAATGTTACCGTGGTTGCCTTTGTTATCATGGTCATTACCCTTACCATAGACTTTGTAGTTACCATTTTTATCCTGGTTACCAAGGTTGCAGAGGTTCCTGTGCTCACTGTGATTACCAAGGTTACAATGTGCATTGGGTATTTCTGCCAGAAGTATTCTGCTTTGCAGACATTTCCTATCTGTTTTTTACTGCTTGTTTCTGTACTTTTATTCTCTATTGAAGTGTGAATTGTAATGTTTTTTTAGGTAAACTGCAGTAATTGGACACAGTCTTCTATCCCATCAGGCTGCGATGCCTTCACAGTGCCACTTTATCTACGAACAGAGGATGGTAGACTCGTGTATGTAGGTATGTATTGTCCATGCAGTACTTCACATTTACATGGTGTACATTGTAGTGGTGGACTCATACATTATGTGATTAAATAGATTTAACACGGACCATGAGATGCCACTACTGCTGCTAGCACTAACTTCTGCCACTGGATGTCGATAGAGTAGAGTTTGTGGAGTCATTTGCTGCATGGAGTAGGGTTGTAGCATATGTGACTGTTCAGTTATGTCTTGTTAGGAATGTGTGTATGTGTCATGCTAGTTGAAATTTTGGCATAACCAGAAAATGACAGACTTGAGAGAGCAGCATGTCTGCAATAAATTTAGCTTTGAACTGGGGTGAAAAACTACAGAAACTTTCAGAGTGTTTAAAGCAGCTTTCAGAGAGCATACGGTGTGAATGCAAGTTGTGAGTGGTTTTCCAGCTTCAAAAGTTGTGTGACCTCTGGTGAAGATATTAATTGCTTGGGACATACTAACGAGCGAAGCAGACAAAAATGTGGCTCATCTGATGGAACTTGTCCTGAAAAACACAAGAATTAATATGCATAAATTTTCAGACGTGTTGGGAATTTGGTTTGGGTCAGTTCCAAGGATTTTGAAAGGCAATCGGAACATACCTGAATCCTTGTTCTAAGGAACGCCTATTACAGCAGTGCAAGCAGCCTGTTATTGTAACAGTTTACAACACGTTCAGGCAGAATTCGCAGTGTCTTCTGTCAAATTGCACAGATTTGTAGTTCCACGTGTCTGTTAGTATTGTTGTTGTCATTGCAATTTTTTTTGGTGAGAACAAGTATGGATTCTGTGTAGGCCTACATTAAATTTATCAGTAATAACTTTGTGTTTTGCATTATCACCATATCTGTAATTATTAACTTAGGAACAATATTTCATATACAGACCATATGTATGTTTATGTTACGTCTTTGTACCACACTTCGTTTGCCCAGCTGTAGTGATTCATTAATTGTATCCATCAAACTGAAGACTAGGGACACTTTTTGTATTTCATGTTCTGTCATGTTTGACAAAAGAAGTACATTAACAGAAGTTGCGTATGTTTCTAAAATCCTATTACTGTCGCTTCAGGTCGCTGAAATAGGTGGTTCTGGTGTTCTTTGTGCCACACAAGAGTGCATGTTTAGCATGTTGTTAATACAGGGGGTAGGAAATTAAAAATTGTAGTGGTCTGAGGTTCGTTGCAGGTTTGGTGATAGTCAGGTGAATTAGTACTTGAAATGGGGGATTGACTACATGGTGGTCCAGTAAGCCTAATTTTGCTACTTCAGGGAGAAAAGTAGACTGAAGGGGTGATGAAATAACTGCTAATTAAGAGGGAATAACATTGTCATCAAGTATGTACAAAATTTTATTTAAAATTTTTCTCAAGCATGTAAACAAAATTACTGGGGACCTTCATTGTGTTTTTGATATATTGGAACCTCTGAATTTTTCCTCCCCCACACTCTGTTCAGAAATTTTGGGAAAAGGTTTTGCTGTATTTTGCTTTGGAATACTGTAGGGAAGACACCACTTCAGTGACCTAGACATAGATGGGAGGGTAGTGTTACAAGGAATTTCGGAAAGAACTTATAAAGATTATTTTTCTGCTGTATAGACTTTTGTAAAGATTGACTATTGCTGTATCATAAATATTAAGCTGGTGTCTTTGTGTTTTATCATTTTTTCCGACGTCATCATTTACAGTAATTGCTGATGAAAGCCCATCTTGTGCCCATGCTGCCATCTGCTCTCAATATTCTGTATTTTCCCACTATCCGAACAGTGGTACTACTACCAAACATTAAGAACAAATGTCACTGTCTGGGACAGGATACAAGATTACCCTAAATGTAACAGTTGCAAAGGAAAATAATCTTTGTATTTATTTACATGTTTCTTTCATTTATTTATTTGAATTGGGCACCAGCATCTTCTGTACTAATTCTTATTGTGCTCAGATTAAACATTTAAATTTATGACCGGTAACTACCATTAGGGCGAGGTTTTAGGCCTTTGCTGTGCTGTAGTTGTGGTGTTCATTCGTCTGGGATGTTGTGCAGTAACAACTGACAGTTTGTTGCTGACACACTGTCTCGAAGTGTTGTTACTGTGCAACATTGCGCAAGATGAAACATCTCAAATTGATAGGTGTCTGACAATCAGGTTTTTCTTCTTTTCAGGTGGGAAATACAGCCCTAGATTTGAAACATTGACTGAAGGGTTCACATCTCTGAGAATGGTTACAAGGACAAATGGCGAACATCATGGAACACCTCCACCTCCTAGTAAAACTCCAACCCATCCTTATGCATGGGATGGCACGGCTTTCTTGGGCTCTGAGTCAGATGATCTGGAGACAGGTAAAGGCCCATGTGAAGGTACTGACTAGTCCTGTTTGTTCGATATACAGAAGGCTGATAATGTTTGTGATTAATTGGGATGGATAAAACCATCACAAACTTAAGAATTATGAACGTTGGAACCTATTATCAATGTAAAATGAACTTACGGCATATCAGTAATAAAATGTAAAATAATCCCATGAAGGATGAGAAGCATGAAAGCTTATGTTTTGTAAGTGTGAAGTCTGTTTGACAGCATGAAGTAAAAACAGTTCAGAAATATGCTTGTTGGCTTTGCCATGTCTGTGTGTTTTTCTGTCTCTCTGCATGTGCTGAGCATAATTTCATGAAATTTTATAAAGTGAGGCTTAGTGAAATTTGTCTGAACATTCAGCTTTTGTTTGAAATTGTGTAGTAATTACAGACATTTTACCTGAAGATTTATGTGTGTTTCTATGCACGTTTCCAGCACACTTTGGTAAGCTAAGTTTGAGGCTCTCACAGTGGTGCGTAGTTCCCAACTACACACCCAACAGAGCATCATATGTCAGAGGAACAGGATCTTCCACAGTTGGCTAAATATTTGTCACGGCAAAGGATGATTTGAGCAGGAGTGTAGACAGCCATAGAACACATGGTTTATATGTAGTACAGTTTTTTAATTAGCCATGTTGTTTTCAAAACGGTTTTACAGGGGAGATCCAACTTTCTAGAATTGTGACACTGTGATTGAAAAGGTAGAGTTCACCTTATAACCTGCCTTGAAGGCACAGATGGGGAGTAGAGGTATAGCTGTACTCTTTAATTTTGGTGCTAGATGGGGGTGGGTGGTTAATGCAGTGCCGCAGCTGCTTTACCCCTGGGAATGACCCAGTACCCATTGTATAGGAGGCGGAGTGGGTCGTAGGGTCACTCTGCGTGGGTGTGGAAAGCCTCGCCCCCACCGAGATTCATTCCCCAGACCATCCAGCCTGTAGTGAGTCGCTATACTGACTGCACTCTGTCGGCCCACTGTGAGTACATTTCAGAACTTCGTGAGGTTTGAAGTTCTCACAGTGATGTTGCAGAGGATTGAGGTCTTCTTGAATGTAACGCTGTGTCATTGGGTGAGTGGTTCCTGATGTGTTGAAGGTCTGTAGTGCCTTGCAAACATAGGAACCACACGCCCGTGACACGTCATATCCCAGAAGACTTACATCCTTGTATATTTGTTAGTCTTCTGAAAACTAACACTGGGTATCAATTTGCTGTATGTTTGATTGATCTATTGCAATATATCGTGACTGTACATGAGGGGAGGTGTAGGATGAAATACACTATTATCCTGCCGAGTATTGTGTGTGATGTTCTTCTGTTCATAGTTGAGCAAATGTTCTTTCACTGAAAGAAATGAAGTAATCACTGAAAAGTTGTGTATTCAGTGCTGCATGTATGTACATTCATTTAATTCTAACCATAGTAGTGTAAGCAAAAGCTGTGTTATTGTTGGATTGTGAAAACTTCGTATTGTGTAAGTGGTCTGTTTAACTTCTACACCGAAGACAAAGTACTGTTCAGGAAGTATGGTGGTTGGCAATACTGAGAGATGTGGAAGTTGTATTGTGTATGAAGAAATATTCATGGATCTTGGTGTTTGAAAATTGGGATGTGGGTGCTGAGTGTTGTAACGATTGTCACTGTGAGCAGCAATATTGAAGGTTGTCAGAACTGTGTTGAATGCAAAACAATCATTGTGCAGATCTGGCTGGCACAGTGTCATGATGCAGAAGCCAGTCCTGAGTGTACCACTGGTCATGACACAGAAGCCACCCCTAAATGCACCCACTAGGCTGCCCGTTTTTTTCCTGGTATCCCCCATTAAACATCTTAGAACCCCAGTGTAAAACTGTGTACTTACAATTCGGTCTTGAGGAACAAACTCCTTATGAAGAATTCCGTCACAGTCAAAGAAAGCCATCAGAATGTTCCCGAAGTATGATGTTTTGGACATGGAGATGGTGGCCTGTTCCTCGGAGACAACTGCTGCTTGAGTTCTGGGTTATAACCATAAACACAGCTTTGGTCACCTTTTATGTCCTTAGAAGGCAAGCTTGTATCCTGTTTTGGCTGATCTTGCAGGTTTTTGCATGCAGGAAGTTGATTCTGTTTGTTGTTGTTGTAGAGCAGGTGCAGCACAAGATTTGTAGCAATCCACCTTGTATTTAAAGCTTCAGTTAACATGCATTGGCATGTGCCATATGACAGGTGTAGAATGTTACAAACGTTGTTAATAGTACGTTGTCTTTTCTTATGGATGGCTTGATGCACATTTTTCACTTTTTGTTCAGTCCAACTTCACACTGGGCAACCTGATCATCCAAAATTCTCAGTCAAAGTTTGGCCACTTTTGAATCATGACTGCCATTAAGAGGTTTGTTTTCTACTCATGGCGCCACCATGACAAGTTTTTGTAAACATTTCACAATCTCAGAAGCTGGGTAAAACAAAACTTGATGCACATTCTTCGGTACTTAAATTTTACTGGGCTGCAACAGTCGCCAAATGCACTCAACACAAACGCGCTGAAACCGCAGGTGCACAAAAATGAACACTTTTGTTACAGTCGTACCACACTAATACACAGTAAATTAACCTTTTAAAGTCTAACGGTAACTTTACATACCACCTGGTTTAACATTAAAAAATTCTACGTGGTGCCCACATTGCGTTTATGTGTTTTGTACGGGTCTCAGAACAAACAGCAACTTTTGCCTTATAAAACATTAAGAGACTGGTTTTTTATAACCGAAGTGGAGAGTGTTTACAGCGCGGTACGAGCTGTGTCCTTATATAAAACAGATACGCTTCGTCTTTAAAGGGTTAAATTAGTGGTCCCTAATGGCAAACAGCTGCATTATGTCTGGTTAGTGCTCCATGCAGCCAGTCTGGAATCTTCTGTCTAACACCATGCAGTTGTAAGTGCACTGGAACTTCATACACTCTTACAGTTTTTGAAATTTCTGTGTAACTTTGTGAGTGATACCACAAAGGATTTGATGACAGGATTAGAATCAGCTGCAGAAATGTCATATGTGTTATTCCTCAAACAGCGAAGTGTCACACTAAATAAGGGTATACTGAATCAGTCAGTGTGACAAGCCTTTAGTGAAACTGAAGAACATTTGGTCTTTTTCTTGAAGTATAATTTTTATGTGCATCTTCATTCTTGGACTTCTGTGTTTATTTTGGCAGCTGTGTGTCCTTGAGCATTGTCACCAGTTGTGCGTCTTTTTCTCTGCTACATAACAAAGACTCGTTCTACTAGCTTCCTCCCATTTTTGCATGCATCTTCCACGTACACTCATCCCCTGCTTTTCATGGGTTTGTACTTTGCAGTTTTACAAATTCCGAGAATAAAAATAGATCACCTGGACCTTTCAGTGGATAGAAGCATCAGAATTGTTTGACAGTTCAAACAGGTCTTCATGCCATACCACGTGATATCCAAGGAATTGAAGGAAAAAAAGACACAGCTGCCATTACATTGTTTCAGCAAAAAAAGAAAAACACTACTCAAATACTACAACATTGTCTTTTTTTGGCGGGAGGGAGTGGGTGGGGGGTGTGGTTGTGATGGTGCAGTCAATTTGCAGATTTTTGCTTTTTGCAGGGGTTCTTGAAACCCAACCCTTCGAAAAAGTGAGGGATGAGTGTAGTCTATTTTTTCAGGTTTCCCCACCAAGCCCCAGTACAGATGTGTCTTCTGCCCCATATGTGCAACTTATACAGTCTGTCTGCAGCCTTAGATATTATGATTTCAATTGCAATTTTAAGGTGTAAAATTCATTAATTTTTGTTTTGTGTATAGGATGTGATGAGGAGCTGCTGGCATCCCAGAATGAATATGGCACAAAAACCACAGTGATATTAAAACTGAAAGGTGACTTGGACATAATGTTGAGTCCACTTGTGCTAGAATCACTGCAGAGGTATGTAAAATATCAAGTAGTTGGTTGCGAGATGATGCAGTTGAAAAATTGAAATGGAATAGGATTTTGAATTTAACTGTGGCAGTGCTGGACTGAAACGAAAGGCATAATAGGTATCAGTAAGACTCTGCTGGTTTGATTTGCCTGTTCTGAAGAAATAATGCAGGAATGTCTGTGCACATCATGAAAGTTATTAAGGGGTCATTGTAACAAAACACTGCATGGTCTAGAAATTTTTACTCTAAATTGTACAGGGTTGTTGAGAAGGAAATCCATAACTTCCTTTGCTTATGCTGATGCACTGACAGCTACCCTCCTGCATGTACTGCATTTACTTGAATGCAAGATGACTCTAAATTGAGATGAACCCCCCACCCCCTCCGAAAATAAAACACGCCTGCCAAGGGAAAATGTATTTATCCAAATCTAAGATGACCCTCCAAAAATAAAACATCTGCTAATGAAAAATATTTCACTATTAATTTCATACGCGTAATACATGATGCATGTCAGATTCTATGTACCTTTATCAGTCAGTGTCACTGTACCCATCTCCACAGTCAGTGCCTTTATCTTCCCCACACTAACTCCTAACATTCCCACCCTCTTCACTGCCATTCAACAATATCGCAATATCAGTCTCATCCATGGTTTTGGATGTACAGCACTTCTTAAAACCTTTCACACTCACTTTTGGTGAGATGTACTGCTATGTCATTATGATCCACATTGACTAAATAATATATTTATATTTGTTGTTTTATAAACTTACTTGGACCCATGAAGAAGATTCACAGTTTTCTGCACAGATGGTGTTAGTGGTGTTAACAATTTTAAACATTTGTGTTCTGGATTTTTGTGTTATGTCTGTGGTCTGATCAGTCTGAGTTTGTGGCTCTTTTTATGGTTTTTAATTTGTAGATTTGTCCAGGTTTTATTTTAGAGTCTTGTAGTTAATTTTTAATTTTTCAGTTGCAATTTTCCTGTTACTGCCCTGGGACTAGATCTGTTCTCAGGTGCATATCTGAACAAATTTACTGTTTCTGTGGTCCCAAGTGACTGAGAATAGCTCAGTGTAAGGGGTCCACGAGGTTAGATGCTTCTTTGCCTTAAGACGGAAACAGAACCAGTTTCCGAAATGTTATGCTTCTTTAAAAAGTGAGATGATGCCCAAAGTCCAAAAAAAAGAAGATTGTGTCAGTTAACTTGGGTCATATTCTGTTCTGTCTTTTGTCTGCACTGGTGATGCAGCTCTTGGTTTGGCTTCACATTGTCTGGTTCAGAGCAGTCTGGTTTTTTGTGGTCCATTTTGGCGCTTCACATGCCAATCTAAGATGACCTCACATATTTAAGCACCAAATGTAAGGAAAAAACTTTGTCTGAATTCGAGTAAATATGGTATATAGGGTGAGTCTGGGGAAGAAAAGCTGATATTGTCTTTGTCTGGCTTTCATTTTTCATGATCTTAATGAGTTAAGTTGAAAGCTGTGTTATGTTAGTGCTCATGTCACTTGTGAAGCATATAAATTAGCAGCTAAGACAAGCTGTGTTGAACTGTGCTTTCACAGCAGGAGGTGGGGATGGTGGTGGTGGTGCTGAGCGAATTACTCATTACGGCAGAAATTCTGAAAAGGTCCTCTTGCTAAGAGTGAAGAATGTTGTTGTGCTTAACATATGCCATATTCATTAACTTAGACCAGGCACATACTGTACTTTTATTTGATGTAATTGAATCTGATACTCCTAACACAACCACGTATCAGTTAGCAGTTGTTCCTGTTTTGCCATGCTTGAAGTTAACATCTTTGAGCCATGACAGTGCTGCATCTTGTGGACTAGCATGCCAGGTGGTGGACAATCACATGACAGTGTCATTGAATGTGCTGGGACTGCATTATGCTTTGAAGTGTGGGGTTTGCCTGTGCCCATGCAGTCGGTGGTGGAGGAGGGGATGTGAGATTAGAGGCTGTAAACAGTTGTGACACAAGGCCACTGTCAGTAAGAGCATGCCACTTTCACCTTCTGTGTAGCATAAGCATGCACCCGTCTCTGCCAGTACACCAAGACCACCCATAGTGCAAATCCCTACCACTCAAACTGGCTTGCTACCCATGCTGTTGCTCCACCCTGATCACCCACACGTACGAATATGTAATGTGCCACATCTATCAACACGGCTAGTCTTCTAGGCCCACTGGACCCTGAAGGTGAAGGGGCTGCAGTCATTTGAAACATCAGAAATGACATGGCGTCACAACCTGGATTACTCAAATCTTTGACCACGTTGCTGTGAGAACCTTAAATCTTGCATGACAGGATCATTTTCAGCCGTGAAGCAAAGTGGACAGCTGGGTCAGGGTGGGATGTCTCAGAGAACATAATTTTTGTGAGTCTGTAAGACAGGACACCACCTCACTTTTCAGTATCTATATGACAGTTGCTGGATGACAGAATTGTAGGAACATGACTTAAATAGATGAAGGAGAATATTAGGCAAGAATCACTCACTTGATGCCATGCGGGGGTTGCCAGAGAACAAGGTGTTTTACAATACAAACGCTGGAGGTTTCACACAACACCTTGCATAGAGCAAACTTACACATGACAACTGGGTAAGAGCAAAATTCTGCATTACTATGTATGGAGCAAAGTTCCACACAACTCCTTGCACAGAGCAGAGTCCCATATAACCCCTTGCACAAAGAAAAGTTTCCAGTGCATAAAATTTAATGAAAGTTCTTGGTGTGTTGTTATGTATTCTGCCATGTGACCGACAGTTTTTTTCTTTGAACTTGAAACACATTTACCAAATCTTAGAAGTAATAGAAATCTAAGCTTTTTGTATGTTCAATTAATTGTTCTCAGGTTTATTGATGCTGTAACCCCAACTTTGGCCAGCTTACATCCCCTCACTGTATTAAATCACCTCCATGCTAAATGCATCTCTCAGGTTGAGGCTGCTAATATTCTAAAGCGTGACCAATCATTGTCATACTTGAGTCAGTACCAAGCAAGTAGTAAACGAAGTACAGCTGAGAGAAATGTGAGCTCGCCCAGTGGCCAAGGTGTCTTGCAAGCCAACGTATATGAAGAATCTGTTTCTACACAGACTCAGGGAACAGTTATGCTTCCAAAGGTAAGTAATGCTGCTAACTGACTGTCTGATTTCTTGATTGATGGACTGCCTTATCAACAGCCTGACCATCTGACCAGCCAACCACCTGACAGATAGACTGGCTGGCAGACTGGACAGCTGACCAGCAAGCCAGCTGACAGACAGGCCAGCGAGCAGACTGGACAAGTGACCGACCAGCCACCTGACAGATAGGCTGGCTAGCAGACTGGACAGCTGACTGACTGACCACCTGACAGACAGGCCAGCTAGCAGACTGGACAGCTGACTGACCAACCACCTGACAGACAGATCGGTTAGCAGACTGGGCAGCTGACTGACAACCTGACAGACAGGCTGACTAGCAGACTGGACAGCTGACTGACAGGTTGGCTAGCAGACAGGACAGCTGGCTGACCAACCTATTGACCGATTGACTTACGAACAAACTAATTCCGTGGAGCGGAGTGCTTCCTGAAAAGTTGCTAGTTCTTCAACACCACTTCTGAAGTGGTACATGGTAGGTTCAAAAAATCTGTAAAAACTAGTTCTTATTTATTGCAAAGACTGGTTTTCATATGACAAAACATAATAATAGCTACTTCTTGAAGTTGTCTTATACCTTCTCTCTCTCTTTTGTGGGTAGTTTCATGGTTGGTCGCAGATGGTAGCACCTACATACTTCTGTAAGTCACTGCAACATTTCGAACTGTCCCACTAAATGGAGAAGGTTTTCTGAAGCTGTGGGGTAAATCTGCTTGTTCTGCTTAATGGTAATAAAATGCTGGGCAGGTGCATTCCCTTATCACACCAGAAGGGTTAATCGAGTTTATAACAGTTAGTAAAAGGGATCAGTGCACAGCCACAATTCAGGCAACATCTATCAAGCTTAAAACTCACTACACAGGGAATTTGATTATGACATTAATTCCAAAGTATATTTCTGCATAATATGGTCGCTTCATTGGTTGAACACGTGGTTTGTTTTGTGGTGCATGTGTAATTACAAACTATAACTCATTAGGTTTGTAATTATGGATTGTAACTCATCAGATGTGTGATGACAGACTGTAACTTACTGGATGTTACGTCTCTACAGACGCAGACTCACTGGAAGTTGTGTGATCACAAGTGATAACTCACTAGATGTGTGGTTACAAACTGTGACACACCAATGGATTTATGACTCCAAAAAAACAGAACTGATAAATTACTTGGAGAATGGTAGTGCTGAAACAAAAATGTGGCATCTGCTGGTATCAAAGTAGCTTCATTTTGATAGGAAGGACATGTGGATCTAAAGATACGTTGATCAGAGTCTTGTGACATGCCACAGTGGAAAGGGCCTTTTCTCCCCATAAGTTGTTGAATCACATGACCTCTGAAGGTGCAGGGGGCAAAACATTCATACGTGTCTATGAGATTACACTGTGTCACATCGCAGATGATGATAATCATGGACACCACCTTGAGGATGCAGCTTGGACAACCTCATCGTGTGTTGTAGCCTGACAGTCATATTTTGCTTGTCTGTTTGTTTGTTACAGGTAAACATAACGTTGCTCCAAGCATCAGTTGTTGAAGAGGTGATCTCTTTTTCAGCATTAGATAATATTCGAGATTTGACTTGTGTTTCATTGTTTGCTGTGTGTTTTGATGCCATCACAGCAAGGTTCTGCTGTTCTAAACAGGTAAGTTCCTTACATTTATTTGTTAGCAGCCATCAGATACAACAAAATTGATGTTAGAATGGAATAACATAAAGTAGAATAGAATACTGAGGGGTGGGCAATGTAGTGATTCACATTTTGTGCAGCCCTTATGCTAATGCATTCGGCAGCCCCGCACTTTGAACAAAATGCAGTACCCTGCTGACAGAGATGTCCTCAAAGGCACTTGGTTTCAATAAATGTTGGCTCAGGTACCTAAAGCATAATGCTGCTACGGCCTCACAGTCACAAAGAACATGCAAGGCTGTTTCAAATGCCTGTCTGCATGTGTCACACACTGGACTGTCTACCAGCCCCAGGTTAGAAGTCCTTTTAAATGACAGCGTCCTGTTAGCAGCCCCGTCATTATTGTTAACTGATTTCTGCTCAAGCTGCGTAATTCCCGTACACTTGTAGCACATGGTCTTTTAAGAAGGTACTTAGCCAGCCTTTGTCCATGAATGGATTCCCAATAATCCTTGTGTTTCCCACTTGTCCAGAACTTGATCACCCCCCTGGCAACCTTTCCAGATATGCCAAGGGCAGATGCTGGTCCTGTAAGTGGATGTGAAGAGCCTTGTCTGGCTAATTGATCAGCTATTTCATTTCCATCAATCCCCATGTGTCCTGGCATGTGTACTGGTTGGATCCTGTTACGTTCTGCCAGTTTCACCAGGAATTGATGGCAGTCCCAGACTAAAGTTAATGTCAACACATGGACATTATTTTATCTGACAACTTGCATCAGTCTTCAGTAAGATCATTTTGTATGATGACAGGCAGTTCATTTCTTACTGCTGTACTAATCTGCCATATGTTGGGATGCATGAATTTTAGTTCAATATATTGCAGTCAATATTATGTTTTTGGTGCCAATATTTAAAGAAAGTGCTCAAATTTTCCTTTGCTTTGCAGACACATCACATTAACAAACATGTTTATTTCATGTTAAAATTTTTTAAGTTAAGCAAGCCTGTGGTAAGTAACTCTTCATGATTGTGACATAAAATAATGTACCTGCATTTCTTAAACTACTGCCCCCCTCTTCACTCAAGTTGATTGTACATGTCTATTGTCCAGGTGGCTTCGTTCAAAAAGAAACTACAGTAATGACCACGTGTTCAGAATCCCAGAATCTGAAAGGAGCAGAAATCTGGAAAGATTTTCCCTCTTACATATTTCCTCTTTTTGTCTTTCTTTCGTTTGTCTCCTTCTTACTGTTTTCCCTTGTTTTTTTTTTTCATTTCATTTTCCTTTGCCATTTTCCTTACTGCCAACCTGTGATAGAAGCACCATTGTCAATTTGGAATCCAGCATGCCTGAACAAGTTACAGAATTATTCTGCAGTCTGTGTTGCCTGCAGTTTAGGCAGTCAGATTAGTAAGCATTATACGAAGGTTGCCCAGAAAGGTTTGCAACACATTTTTTTTGTTGCTAGTAGTTTATGGTGTAATCCTTTGCAGTACTCATAGGATAACCAGATGTGTTAAATGCACACCGCATTGCTGTACATAATCTTCATCAACTTCAACTTCAACACCTTTGCACCAGCAAGAGAAAGAGAATCTATCCCCTTCTTGTAAAAGTTTGAATTTTGTACTCGTTGCTACTTCTTTGATGACCTTGTCATCACTCCCAAAATTTGTCCCACGGGTGGCATCTTTGAGGGCTCCAAAGAGGTGGAAATCTGAAGGAGCGAGATATGGCCTGTATGGTGGGTGGGGAAGAACAGTCCATCTGAGCTCTGAGCTTGCTTCCAGTGTTTTAAAGCTTATGTATGGTCGTGCATTGTCATGTTGAAGGAGGATTTCAGCAACAGGTTTGTGAGGTTGAACACTCCTGAAATGCCTGTGCAAGGTTTAAACAGTGTAAGTGTTTGGATCTGAGTTAAGGGGTTGACCACGTGGCATAATTTCTACCGAAATCACCCCTTCTGCATCCCTAAAAACAGTGACCATAGTGACATATGTCACTGAGATCTGCTTGGCCTTTCTTAGACCCTGCAATTTGTGAAACCCAATGACCAACCATGCTTTTATCAACAGCCTTGACACCGTATACATTTGTAAACTGCTTGTGAATGTTTGTTCCTGATTCCTTCTCTGCTACAAGAAATTCTCTAACAGCCCATTTTTTAAAACATGTTACCATGCCATGCCACTTTGATGACCTGCTGTGCATGTGTGAGAAAATATATTGTTCCATGGCCCTGCAGTAGCAAGTGTGGCATTGAAAATTTACCACAGAAAAAACTGCACAGATTTCCTGTTGACTTTGGCTGCAGTATAGAAAGGGTTGCAAAATTTTGTGGACAACGCTTGTAGGTACAAAGGTTGGCGCAGGGAGGGCTGTACTTTTGTTACTGGCGTAAACAGCGTTACATTTGTTCATGTACCAGAAATCCATATGGCGCTTTTAAGGTAAAGAATGCCTGTTAAAATGTGTGTACTGATTTTACATTAGCACCGTGTATTGGCTGGGCATTTAGTTGAGTAATTATTTTACATTAGCACCATGTATTGGCTGGGTATTTAGTTGAGTAATTATTTTACATTAGCACCGTGTATTGGCTGGGTATTTAGTTGAGTAATTATTTTACATTAGCACTGTGTATTGGCTGGATATTTAGTTGAGTAATTATTTATTTTGATTTTAAGGCTCGTGAAATTGTGCAGACCTTCCATCACCCAGCTGTTCTTCCCAGTGGGTACAAGAAGCCTAGTGGAAGTAGCAAGACAGTTAAGCCCTTCTTCCTCGGACATGAGGCAACACCAGGAACCACAGATATGCTGGGTGTAGAACCAGTATACATAGAAACATCAGAGAAGCAGCAGGAAGAAATGGTCTTCACGCTCAACATTAGTGAGTTCACTGTCAATTGAGTTTGCAGATTCCCTAACCAACCTTTGATAGTGCAACCCAAAGTTTAATGCTGGTGATACCAAAACGTAATACTGCAGTACATCTGAAGCTATTTTCAGTATCCACATCCTGTCCTCATTTTCTCTTTCGCAAAGATGCAACTTCATATTATCCATGTTCCTTGGCCTTCCCAGTGGCACATAGCACAACATTTTTTATGCATTCTTTGTCTCCTGCAATGAAGCTCTGTGTTTAGCAAACCTTACCGTGCAGGATGTTGCAGGTTTGTGTCTTCTGTAATGTGATGCTTGCATCGGTGGAGTAGTTCCTGGCATTTCTAAGGGTCATAGTGCCTTCGCAACATCGGGAATTATTGGCCTGGCCCAGTGAGACAGTGTCATGTCCCAGAGGTCTTGAACCTTCAGTAGTGGTGCTGTGAGAGCCTCATATCTCACATTCCAGGATTTTATGTCCTAAAAAGTCCATAAATCACAAACATCATTTGCATCATATCCCATTAGCTGTGTCACTACCTGTATTGATTTTCTTAACCATGTCATTTCCAAATGCTGAAAATTTGTTATTCGTCAATATATGGGCACACTTTTCTGTGTCTTGTCCTTTAGCAATGTGTGTGTGTGTGTGTGGGCGTGATTGTGGTTTCTAAACTGTTCAATAGGTTGTATTTGTATTTATATTCATATCCATCCTGATTTTTTGTGATCATTATTTCTCTTTATCATTGAACACACACCCTTTACAAAATTATAACCTAGCTTTTATTCAGTAGAGACCAGTTAGTCTTAATGTATATAAAATGGAATGGCATAGAGGACTGAATGTGTGCAGATTTTACATTTGTCTGATTTTAAGATAAAGTTGGGATCAGGTCACTTCAGATTTAGTATGGCTTATTCTGCATACAAGCCACAACCATCACCTCTGACAAAATGAAAAGTGACTGTCGGACACTAACATATGTTACACTGTGTGTGTGTGTGTGTGTGTGTGTGTGTGTGTGTGTGTGTGTGTGTGTGTGTGTGTGTGTGTGAGGGTGTGTGAGTGTGTGTGTGTGTGAGTGTTTGTGTGTGTGTGTGTGTGTGTGAG